>CM050163.1:16438012-16623474 GCA_027410445.1 Discoglossus pictus | reverse complement strand
AAACAACGAGCCTGTCACACATACTCACCCTGTCACACACACACTCACCCTGTCACACACACTCACCCTGTCACACACAATGAGCATTTCATACAGACACACTTACCCTGTCACACACACTGTATCCTGTAACACACAGACAGTCACCCTGTCACACACACTGAGCCATTCACACATACTCACCCTGTCACACACACACTCACCCCGTCACACACACTGAGCCTGTCACACACACTGAGCCTGTCACACACATACTCACCCTGTCACACACAGTCACCCTGTCACACACACTCACACTGTCACACTCACACACTCACCCTGTTCACACTGTCACACTCACACACTCACCCTGTTCACACAGTCACCTTCTCACACACACTCACCCTGTCACATACACACTGAGCCTGTCACACACATACACACTGAGCCAGTTGCATACACTCAGTCTTTCACATATATATTCACGCTGTCACACACACTCAACTTGTCACACACTCACACACCGTATCACACACACTCTGCCTGTCATATCACACACACTGAGCCTGTCACACACACACTCACCATGTCACAAACACACTCACCCTCTCAAACACACTCAGCCTGTCATATCACATAGACACACTTACCCTGTTACACACACTCACCCTGTCACACACACACACTCACCCTGTCACACACACACTCACCCTGTCACACACACTGAGCCTGACACATACACACACACTCACCCTGTCACACACACTCACCCTGTCAAACACAATGAGCATTTCCTATAGACACACTCACCCTGTCACACACAGTCACCCGGCCACACACACTAACCCTGTCACACACACTCACCCTGTAACACACACATACTCACTCTGTTACACACAGTCACCCTGTCACACACACTGAGCCTGTCACACACAATCACCCAGTCACACACACTCACCCTTTCAGACACACATTATCACTCTGTTTTACACACTCACCCTGTCATACACAGACACACTCACCCTATCGCATACACTGAGCCTGTCACACACACACTCACCCTGTCACACACACTCACCCTGTCACACATATTCACCCTGTCACACACACTGAGCCTGTCACACACACACACTTACCCTGTCACAAACAAAGAGCCTGTCACACATACTCACCCTGTCACACACACACTCACTCTGTCACACACACTCACCCTGTCACACACAATGAGCATTTTATACAGATACACTCACCCTGTCACAAACAATGAGCCTGTCACACATACTCACCCTGTCACACACACTCACCCTGTCACACATATTCACCCTGTCACACACACTGAGCCTGTCACACACACACACTTACCATGTCACAAACAACGAGCCTGTCACACATACTCACCCTGTCACACACACTCACCCTGTCACACACACTCACCCTGTCACACACAATGAGTATTTCATACAGACACACTCACCCTGTCACAAACAATGAGCCTGTCACACATACTCACCCTGTCAACACACACTCATCCTGTCACACACACACACTCACCCTGTCACACACAATGAGCATTTCTTACAGACACACTCACCTTTTCACACACACTGTATCCTGTAACACACAGACACTCCCCCTGTCACACACACTGAGACATTCACACATACTCACCCTGTCACACACACTCACCCTTATTATTTTTTATTATTAACATTTGTTTGTAACTCGCCAACATATTCCGTACCAGGGGATAAAAACAATGAAAAATACAGCATTAACAACCTTCCAAAAATGGAGGTACCTGTTCTGAGCCTGTCACACACACTGAGCCTGTCACACACATTCACACTGTCACACTCACCCTGTTCACACAGTCACCTTCTCACACACACTCACCCTGTCACATACACACTGAGCCTGTCACACACATACACACTGAGCCTGTTGCATACACTCACCATGTCACACTCACCCTGTCACACACACACTCACCATGTCACAAACACACTCACCCACTCACACACACTCAGCATGTCATATCACATAGACACACTTACCCTGTTACACACACTCACCCTGTCACACACACACACTCACCATGTCACACACACACTCACCCTGTCACACACACTGAGCCTGACACACACACACATTTACCTTGTCACACACATACTCACCCTGTCACACACACACTCACCCTGTCACACACACTGAGCCTGACACACACACACATTTACCTTGTCACACACGTACTCACCCTGTCACAACCACACTCACCCTGACACACACACTGAGCCTGTCAAACACACACACACACAGTCACACACATTCTCACCCTGTCACAGACACACACTGACCATGTCAGACAACACTCACCCTGTCACACACACACTCACCCTGTCACACACACACACTCACCCTGTCACACAGAGTCACCTTGTCACTCAAACTGAGCCTGTCACAAACTCACCCTGTCACACACATTCACCCTGTCACACACACACACTGAGCCTGTGAAACACATACACCCTGTCACACACACACTCACCCTGTCACACACACTCACCCTGTCACACACAATGAGCATTTCATACAGACACACTTACCCTGTCACAAACAATGAGACTGTCACACATACTCACCCTGTCACACACACTCACCCTGTCACACATATTCACCCTGTCACACACACTGAGCCTGTCACACACACACACTTACCCTGTCACAAACAACGAGCCTGTCACACATACTTACCCTGTCAAACACACACTCACCCTGTCACACACACTAACCCTGTCACACACACACTCATCCTCTCACACACACACTCACCCTGTCACACACACTCACCCTGTCACACTCACACACTCACCCTGTCACACACACTCACCTTGTCACACACACTGTGCCTATAGCACACACACACACTCACCCTGTCACACACACACACTCACCCTGTCACACACAGTCACCTTGTCACACAAACTGAGCCTGTCACAAACTCACCCTGTCACACACATTCACCCTGTCACACACACACACTGAGCCTGTGAAACACATACACCCTGTCACACACATACTCACCCTGTCACAGACACACACTGACCATGTCACACACACTCACCCTGTCACACACACACTCATCCTCTCACACACACACTCACCCTGTCACACACACTCACCCTGTCACACTCACACACTCACCCTGTCACACACACTCACCTTGTCACACACACTGTGCCTATAGCACACACACACACTCATCCTGTCACACACACTCACCTTCTCACAAACATACACTGAGCCTGTCAAACACACACACACTCACCCTGTCAAACACACATATTGAGACTGTCACACACAAAAACACTGAGTCTGTTACACACACTCACCCTGTCACACACACTCACCCTGTCACACAAACACACAGTCACCCTGTCACACACACTGAGCATGTCACACACACACACACTCACCTTGTCACTCACACTCACCCTGTCACACACTCACCCTGTCACACTCACACACTCACCCTGTCACACACACTGCACCTATCACACGCACACACTCATCTATTCACACACACTCACCCTCTCACACACATACACTGAGCCTGTCAAACACACACACACACTGAACCTGTTACATACACTCAGCCTTTCACACATATACTCACCCTGTCACACATACTCAACTTGTCACACACTCACTCAACCTGTCACACATACTCACCCTGTCACAAGCTCACCCTATCACACACACTTAACCTGTCATATCGCAGACACCCTATAAAACACATTCACCCTGTCACACACAGCTAGCTTGTGATATCACACACACTCACCCTGTCACACACACACTGAGCCTGTCACACACACACTCACCCTGTCACCCACACTCACCCTGTCACCCACACTAATCTTGTGATATCACAAACAAAATGAGCCTGTCACACACACTCACCCTTTCATATCGCATTGAACCTTTCACATACACTCACCCTGTCACACACACACACTGAGCCTGTCAAACACACAGACATTCACCCAGTCACACAAAGTCACCCTGTCACACACACTCACCCTGTCACACACACTCATCTTGTGATATCACACACACACACACACTGAGCCTGTGAAACACACTTACCCTGTAACAAACACACAATCACCATGTCACACACACCCTTTCAGACACACAATCACTCTGTTATACACACTCACCCTGTCATACACAGACACACTCACCCTATCACACACACTGAGCCTGTCACACACACACTCACCCTGTCACACACACTCACCCTGTCACACATATTCACCCTTTCACACACACTGAGCCTGTCACACACACACACTTACCGTCACAAACAAAGAGCCTGTCACACATACTCACCCTGTCACACACACACACTCACCCTGTCACACACACTCACCCTGTCACACACAATGAGCATTTCATACAGACACACTTACCCTGTCACAAACAATGAGCCTGTCACACATACTCACCCTATCACACACACTCACCCTGTCACACATATTCACCCTGTCACACACACTGAGCCTGTCACACACACACACACACTTACCCTGTCACAAACAACGAGCCTGTCACACATACTTACCCTGTCAAACACACACTCACCCTGTCACACACACTGAGCCTGTCACACACAGTCAGCTTGTGATATCACACACACTCACCCTGTCACACACACACTGAGCCTGTCACACACACACTCACCCTGTCACCCACACTCACCCTGTCACCCACACTAATCTTATGATATCACAAACAAAATGAGCCTGTCACACACACTCACCCATTCATATCGCATTGAACCTTTCACATACACTCACCCTGTCACACACACACTGAGCCTGTCAAACACACAGACATTCACCCAGTCACACAAAGTCACCCTGTCACACACACTCACCCTGTCACACACACTCATCTTGTGATATCACACACACACACACTGGGCCTGTCAAACACACTTACCCTGTAACAAACACACAATCACCATGTCACACACACTCACCCTTTCAGACACACACAATCACTCTGTTTTACACACTCACCCTGTCATACACAGACACACTCACCCTATCGCACACACTGAGCCTGTCACACACACACTCACCCTGTCACACACACTCACCCTGTCAAACACACACTGAGCCTGTCACACACACACTCACCCTGTCACCCACACTCACCGTGTCACCCACACTAATCTTGTGATATCACAAACAAAATGAGCCTGTCACACACACTCACTCTTTCATATCGCATTGAACCTTTCACATACACTCACCCTGTCACACACACACACTGAGCCTGTCAAACACACACTCACCCTGTCACACACACTCACCCTGTCACACATATTCACCCTGTCACACACACTGAGCCTGTCACACACACACACTTACCCTGTCACAAACAAAGAGCCTGTCACACATACTCACCCTGTCACACACACACTCAATCTGTCACACACACTCACCCTGTCACACACAATGAGCATTTTATACAGATACACTCACCCTGTCACAAACAATGAGCCTGTCACACATACTCACCCTGTCACACACACTCACCCTGTCACACATATTCACCCTGTCACACACACTGAGCCTGTCACACACACACACTTACCCTGTCACAAACAACGAGCCTGTCACACATACTCACCCTGTCACACACACTCACCCTGTCACACACACTCACCCTGTCACACACAATGAGCATTTCATACAGACACACTTACCCTGTCACAAACAATGAGACTGTCACACATACTCACCCTGTCACACACACTCACCCTGTCACACACACTCACCCTGTCACACACAATGAGCATTTCATACAGACACACTTACCCTGTCACAAACAATGAGACTGTCACACATACTCACCCTGTCACACACACTCACCCTGTCACACATATTCACCCTGTCACACACACTGAGCCTGTCACACCCAGACACTTACCCTGTCACAAACAACGAGCCTGTCACACATACTTACCCTGTCAAACACACACTCACCCTGTCACACACACTAACCCTGTCACACACACACTCATCCTCTCACACACACACTCACCCTGTCACACACACTCACCCTGTCACACTCACACACTCACCCTGTCACACACACTCATCTTGTCACACACACTGTGCCTATAGCACACACACACACTCACCCTGTCACACACACTCACCCTGTCACACACAGTCACCTTGTCACACAAACTGAGCCTGTCACAAACTCACCCTGTCACACACATTCACCCTGTCACACACACACACTGAGCCTGTGAAACACATACACCCTGTCACACACATACTCACCCTGTCACAGACACACACTGACCATGTCACACACACTCACCCTGTCACACACACACTCATCCTCTCACACACACACTCACCCTGTCACACACACTCACCCTGTCACACTCACACACTCACCCTGTCACACACACTCACCTTGTCACACACACTGTGCCTATAGCACACACACACACTCATCCTGTCACACACACTCACCTTCTCACAAACATACACTGAGCCTGTCAAACACACACACACTCACCCTGTCAAACACACATATTGAGACTGTCACACACAAAAACACTGAGTCTGTTACACACACTCACCCTGTCACACACACTCACCCTGTCACACAAACACACAGTCACCCTGTCACACACACTGAGCATGTCACACACACACACTCACCTTGTCACTCACACTCACCCTGTCACACACTCACCCTGTCACACTCACACACTCACCCTGTCACACACACTGCACCTATCACACGCACACACTCATCTATTCACACACACTCACCCTCTCACACACATACACTGAGCCTGTCAAACACACACACACTGAACCTGTTACATACACTCAGCCTTTCACACATATACTCACCCTGTCACACATACTCAACTTGTCACACACTCACTCAACCTGTCACACATACTCACCCTGTCACAAGCTCACCCTATCACACACACTTAACCTGTCATATCGCAGACACCCTATAAAACACATTCACCCTGTCACACACAGCTAGCTTGTGATATCACACACACTCACCCTGTCACACACACACACTGAGCCTGTCACACACACACTCACCCTGTCACCCACACTCACCCTGTCACCCACACTAATCTTGTGATATCACAAACAAAATGAGCCTGCCACACACACTCACCCTTTCATATCGCATTGAACCTTTCACATACACTCACCCTGTCACACACACACACTGAGCCTGTCAAACACACAGACATTCACCCAGTCACACAAAGTCACCCTGTCACACAAAGTCACCCTGTCACACACACTCATCTTGTGATATCACACACACACACACTGAGCCTGTGAAACACACTTACCCTGTAACAAACACACAATCACCATGTCACACACACCCTTTCAGACACACAATCACTCTGTTATACACACTCACCCTGTCATACACAGACACACTCACCCTATCACACACATTGAGCCTGTCACACACACACTCACCCTGTCACACACACTCACCCTGTCACACATATTCACCCTTTCACACACACTGAGCCTGTCACACACACACACTTACCGTCACAAACAAAGAGCCTGTCACACATACTCACCATGTCACACACACACTCACCCTGTCACACACACTCACCCTGTCACACACAATGAGCATTTCATACAGACACACTTACCCTGTCACAAACAATGAGCCTGTCACACATACTCACCCTATCACACACACTCACCCTGTCACACATATTCACCCTGTCAGACACACTGAGCCTGTCACACACACACACACACACACTTACCCTGTCACAAACAACGAGCCTGTCACACATACTTACCCTGTCAAACACACACTCACCCTGTCACACACACTGAGCCTGTCACACACAGTCAGCTTGTGATATCACACACACTCACCCTGTCACACACACACTGAGCCTGTCACACACACACTCACCCTGTCACCCACACTCACCCTGTCACCCACACTAATCTTATGATATCACAAACAAAATGAGCCTGTCACACACACTCACCCATTCATATCGCATTGAACCTTTCACATACACTCACCCTGTCACACACACACACTGAGACTGTCAAACACACAGACATTCACCCAGTCACACAAAGTCACCCTGTCACACACACTCACCCTGTCACACACACTCATCTTGTGATATCACACACACACACACTGGGCTTGTCAAACACACTTACCCTGTAACAAACACACAATCACCATGTCACACACACTCACCCTTTCAGACACACACAATCACTCTGTTTTACACACTCACCCTGTCATACACAGACACACTCACCCTATCGCACACACTGAGCCTGTCACACACACACTCACCCTGTCACACACACTCACCCTGTCAAACACACACTGAGCCTGTCACACACACACTCACCCTGTCACCCACACTCACCGTGTCACCCACACTAATCTTGTGATATCACAAACAAAATGAGCCTGTCACACACACTCACCCTTTCATATCGCATTGAACCTTTCACATACACTCACCCTGTCACACACACACACTGAGCCTGTCAAACACACACTCACCCTGTCACACACACTCACCCTGTCACACATATTCACCCTGTCACACACACTGAGCCTGTCACACACACACACTTACCCTGTCACAAACAAAGAGCCTGTCACACATACTCACCCTGTCACACACACACTCACTCTGTCACACACACTCACCCTGTCACACACAATGAGCAATTTATACAGATACACTCACCCTGTCACAAACAATGAGCCTGTCACACATACTCACCCTGTCACACACACTCACCCTGTCACACATATTCAACCTGTCACACACACTGAGCCTGTCACACACACACACTTACCCTGTCACAAACAACGAGCCTGTCACACATACTCACCCTGTCACACACACTCACCCTGTCACACACACTCACCCTGTCACACACAATGAGTATTTCATACAGACACACTCACCCTGTCACAAACAATGAGCCTGTCACACATACTCACCCTGTCAACACACACTCATCCTGTCACACACACACACACTCACCCTGTCACACACAATGAGCATTTCTTACAGACACACTCACCTTTTCACACACACTGTATCCTGTAACACACAGACACTCCCCCTGTCACACACACTGAGACATTCACACCTTCTCACCCTGTCACACACACACTCACCCTTATTATTTTTTATTATTAACATTTATTTGTAACGCGCCAACATATTCCGTACCAGGGGATAAAAACAAGGAAAAATACAGCATTAACAACCTTCCAAAAATGGAGGTACCTGTTCTGAGCCTGTCACACACACTGAGCCTGTCACACACATTCACACTGTCACACTCACCCTGTTCACACAGTCACCTTCTCACACACACTCACCCTGTCACATACACACTGAGCCTGTCACACACATACACACTGAGCCTGTTGCATACACTCACCATGTCACACTCACCCTGTCACACACACACTCACCATGTCACAAACACACTCACCCACTCACACACACTCAGCATGTCATATCACATAGACACACTTACCCTGTTACACACACTCACCCTGTCACACACACACACTCACCATGTCACACACACACTCACCCTGTCACACACACTGAGCCTGACACACACACACACATTTACCTTGTCACACACATACTCACCCTGTCACACACACACTCACCCTGTCACACACACTGAGCCTGACACACACACACATTTACCTTGTCACACACGTACTCACCCTGTCACAACCACACTCACCCTGACACACACACTGAGCCTGTCAAACACACACACACACACAGTCACACACATTCTCACCCTGTCACACACACACACTGACCATGTCAGACAACACTCACCCTGTCACACACACACTCACCCTGTCACACACAGTCACCTTGTCACACAAACTGAGCCTGTCACAAACTCACCCTGTCACACACATTCACCCTGTCACACACACACACACACTGAGCCTGTGAAACACATACACCCTGTCACACACATACTCACCCTGTCACAGACACACACTGACCATGTCACACACACTCACCCTGTCACACACACACTCATCCTCTCACACACACACTCACCCTGTCACACACTCACCCTGTCACACACACTGAGCCTGTCACACACAATGAGCTTTTCAAACAGACACACTCACCCTGTCACACACAGTCACACTGTCACATTCACACACTCACTCTATCACACACACTCACCTTGTCACACACACTCACCCTGTCACGCATAGTCACACTGTCACACTCACACACTTACTCTGTCACACACACTCACCTTGTCACACACACTCACTCTGTCACAAAAACACACAGTCACCCTGTCACACACAGTCACCTGGTCACACACACTAACCCTGTCACTCACACTCACCCTGTCACACATACTTACCCTGTCACATACACTGAGCCTGTCACACATTCTCACCCTTTCAAACACACACTCACCCTGTCACATACACTGAGCCTGTCACACACACACACACAAACACTGAGCCTGTCAAACACACAAACACCCTGTTACACACATTCTCACCCTATCTCAGACACACACTGACCATGTCACACACACTCACCATCACACACACATTCACCCTGTCACACACAGTCACCCTGTCACACACAGTCACCCTGTCACACAAACACTCACCCTGTCACACACACTGAGCCTGACACACACACACACACACACACTGTGCCTGTCAAACACACACACCCTGTCACACACATTCTCACCCTGTCTCAGACACACACTGACCATGTCACACACACTCACTGTCACACACACATTCACCCTGTCACACACAGTCACCCTGTCACACACAGTCACCCTGTCACACAAACACTCACTCTGTCACACACATTGAGACTGTCACACACACACTCACTCTGTCACACACAGTCACCCTAACACAAACACTCACCCTGTCACACACACATATTCACCCTGTCACACACAGTCTCCCTGTCACACACACTGAGCCTGTCACACACACACACATTCACCCTGTCACACATACTCACCCTGTCACACACACATTCACCCTGTCACACACACACACTCACCCTGTCACACACACTGAGCCGGTCAAACACACACACAGACAACTTGTCACACACACTGAGCCTGTCACACACACTCACCCTATCAAACACACACACTGAGCGTGTCACACACACACACACTCACCCTTTTACACACACTCATCCTGTCACACACACTGAGCCTGTCACACACACACACTGAGCCTGCCAAACACACACACCCTGTCACACACATTCTCACCCTGTCTCAGACACACACTGACCATGTCACACACACTCACTGTCACACACACATTCACCCTGTCACACACAGTCACCCTGTCACACAGTCACCCTGTCACACAAACACTCACCCTGTCACACACATTGAGACTGTCACACACACACTCACTCTGTCACACACAGTCACCCTAACACAAACACTCACCCTGTCACACACACACATTCACCCTGTCAAACTCACACTCACCCTGTCACACACAATGAGCCTGTCAAACACACACACATACACTCTGTCACACACACACACACACACACTGAGCCTGTCACACACACACACTCACCCTTTTACACACACTCATCCTGTCACACACAAACACTGAGCCTGTTATACACACTTAGCCTGACACACACAGTCACCCTGTCACACACACACACACTCACCCTGTCACACACACTGAGCCTGTCACACTAATTGAGCCTGTCATACACACACACACCCTGTAACAAACACACACACTGAGCCTGTCAAACACACTCACCCTGTCTCACACACACATACACACTAAGCCTATGACAATCACAGAGAGATCCAGAAGTAGCAGAATGGAAAAGTATCCTTTTGACTTGGCAGTTAGCAGGTCATAGGTGCCTTTTGTGAGAGCTGTCTCTGTGGAATTATGGGGCCGAAAACCAGATTGGAAGGTATCCAGAAGGGAGTTAGAGGAGCTAAAACTGATAAGGTGGTTATAGATGAGCTGCTCCAGCAATTTGGAAGCCAGAGGAAGTAGAGAGATAGGATCGTAGTTAGATGCAACATGATGAGGTTTTCTTAAGATTGGTTGTAATTATGGCATGTTTTAGAGAAGATTGAAACATGCCAGTATTTAGGGAAAGATTGAAGATGTGTGTGAGAGCTGGGATGAGTGTGGTAGAGAGGAGAGAAATAAGCTGAGATGGAATAGGATCCAGAAGACAGGCAGTGAGGTGAGATGATATTAGGCTTGAGACTTCGTCCTCTGTTGCAGGGGTAAAGCAGTTCATAGTGGTTGTGGGAATGTGGAAGGGAGAAGACAGTGTATTGTTGGTAAGTTGAGAGGTGGAGTGTGTGAGCCACAATGAGAGGACAGTTAAGTGTGGATGGTTTGAATTTTATGCATAAAATGGTTGGCAGGGCTGGGAGGAGATGGTGGATGGAGGAGAGTATTAAAAGTGGCGTCCTATTGGCTCTGTCTAATCAGTAACTACGAGCTTGCATGAGCAAGCCCTGAACTGCTTACATATTAAAACAGGGTTTACAGGCTTGCGTCTCTGGCCCGTAGGTCGCAGCATGATTAAATGTAATAGCTCTGTAACTCCGACAAATGTAAAGCCCGCAGGCTTTGCGAGTATGCCGTTGTCACTACGGGCTTGGAATTTAATATGGCTGCATGTGTGGCTGCTCGCTTACAGCATGAAAGGCAGAGCCCTGCTTGTATTACTATTATATATTTTTTGTAGATATCTTCAAATATAAAGGTTTTGTTTGAATAGAATTAAAACTATACTTGCTGATAAATACTTTTTTACATCAGACATTATTCACTCATGCACATTAATTATATGACTGTAGAAATGTTGATAATAACAGTGCCTTGCAAAAGTATTCACCCCCATTGGCATTGTTGCCTCAAAACCTGGAATTAACATGGATTGTTTGAGGATTTGCATCATTCAATTTACAGAACATGTCCACAACATTGAAGATTTTTTTTTTATCATTATTATGAAGCATGCAACAAATAGTTTAAAATAACAGAAAAAGTCAAATTGCATAACTATTCACCCCCCTACAGTCAATACTTTGTAGAGCCACCTTTTGTGGCAATCACAGCTCCAAGTCGCTTTGGATGAGTTTCTATGAGCTTGCCACATCTTACCACTGGGGTTTTTGCCCATTCCTCCTTGCAAAACTGCTTCAGCTCCTTCAAGTTGGATGGTTTGCGCTTGTGAACAATAATCTTTAAGTCTGACCACAGATTTTCTATTGGATTGAGGTCTTGGCTTGGACTAGGCCATTTCAACACATTTGAATGTTTCCCCTTAAACCACTCAAGTGTTGCTTTAGCAGTGTGTTTGGGGTCATTGTCCTGCTGGAAGGTGAACCTCCGTCCTAGCCTCAAATTACGCACAGAGTGGTACAGGTTTTGCTCAAGAATATCCCTGTATTTAGCACCATCCATCTTTCCCTCAACTCTGACCAGTTTCCCAGTCCTGGCTGCTGAAAAACATCCCCACAGCATGATGCTGCCACCACCATGTTTCACTGTGGGTGTTTTCTGGGTTTGGTTTGTGCCAGACATAGCATTTTCTTTGATGACTGAAAAGTCAAATTTTAGTTTCATCAGAGCACCTTCCTCCATACATTTTGGGAGTCTCCCATATGCCTTTTTGCAAACTCAAAATGTGCAATTTTGTTTTTTGCTGTAAGTAATGGCTTTCTTCTGGCCACTCTGCCATAAAGCCTAACTCTATGGAGCGTACGGCTTATTGTCGTCCTATGCACAGATACTCCAGTCTCTGCTGTGGAACTCTGCAGCTCCTCCAGGGTTACCTTAGGCCTCAGTGCTGCCTCTCTGATTAATGCTCTCCTTGCCCGGTCCGTGAGTTTTGGTGAGCGGCCATTTCTTGGCAGGTTTGCTGTTGTGCCATGTTCTTTCCATTTTGGTTATGATAACTTTGATGGTGCTTTGGGTGATCATCTAAGATTTGGATAATTTTTATAACCTACCCCTGACGTATACTTCTCAACAACATTGTCCCTTACTTGTTTGGAGAGTTCATTGGTCATCATGCCAGTGTTTGGTTAGTGGTGCCTCTTGCTTAGGTGTTCCAGGCTCTGGAGCCTTTCAAGAAATGTGTGTATATGTACTGACAGATCATGTGACACTTAGATTGCACACAGATGGACATCATTTCACTAATTATGAGGGTAATTGGGTTACTTCTGAGAGTAATTGGTTGCACAAGAGCTTTTTATGGGCTTCATAACAAAGGGGGTGAATACATACACACATGCCAATTTTCTGTTTTCTATTTCTAAAAAATAGTTTTATGTATATATTTTTCTCATTTCACTTCACCAACTTAGACTATTGTGTTCTGATCCATCACATAAAATGCAGATTAACAGAACAATGAACTTAAGGCTGTAATGTAACAAAATAGGTAAAAAGTCAAGGGTGGAGGATACTTTTGCAAGGCACTGTATATGTAAAGCATTAGTGTACATTTTTTTATTTTTTTTATTTCTATAGAATATTTAATGGCCCTCATTTTAGCAATAATACATTCTCACTCATTATAACCTCTGTTTTTTAACTTTAATGTAGCTTTATTATCTATCTGTAATTCAGTTTGCATTTCTTAATGAAAATTAAAACTCTGTGAAATATTTAAAATACTCTTTTTTAAAGCATGTGGTGATAATTTAGGTCCAATTTGTCATGGAGATGTCAGTGGGCATTGTATTCTGAAAAGACTTATATTGATCACATGTTAATTTCTAGAAAACAAATGAACAAGCTATTCAAATTTCTTGTAGTCTAATGCACAATCTTTTTTTCCCCCCACAGGGCAAGTCCTTTCAATTATAATAACTTTCAGACTTTTCTTTTTGCCATTGAAGAAATTAACAAAGACCCAAATATTTTACCCAATATCACTATAGGATATCACATATTTGATTCTTGTAAAGTTCCTAATGAGGCTGTGAAGAGTGTGATGCAGGTCTTAACAGGGTCAAGGAGGACAGTTCCTAATTATGTCTGCCATGGACATGGGAAGCTGGCTGGAGTTATAGGGGATGTTACAACTGATGCAACTTTACCAATAGCTCAAGTACTGAGCGTATATGGCTACACACAGGTAGGTGATCATGTTAATTAATCAATAATTGTAATTTCAAGTTTATAGCATAATTACACTGGAAAAAGTAATATAGCTAGTTTTTAATTTAAAATACAAAAATGGAGAACCTTGGATGGATCAATAATATATTGGTTGAAGTTGTGTGTGAGAATGACATTTATATTTCTGGAGATATATATTTGCATTGAATACTGTAATGTGCCTGCTTCTGGGCCTGTGAGGGTGACGGGGTGTGGTATCTATTTTAATCATATCCAGATAGCAAACAAAACATTTGGCCTTATGCTTGCTCTGTCCTCCTGCATGCCTCCTTCTTCTGAACCGTACTCCTTCTTCACCCAGCCTATGGGATGTCATGTAACAAACACAAAATAGATTCATGTACTCATAAACAGTGTCTTCAAAAATTCTGATTTTACCAACAATTTTTATGTCCATGGTTTACACAGCTTGTAATATTATGGTTTGCTTTGGATTACAATTGGCAGAGAGAGGGAGAGAAGGAGACAGAGAGAGGGGAATAAGTAGATGTGGAGAGGAACTAATATACAGAGAGACATTGAAAGTAATGGGTTGGGAAACAGGTGTTTAGAGACTTAAAGGGTTAGAAAGAGATGTGGAAGAGAGAGACAGGGAAGATAAACAGATAACAGGTAGAAACCAAAATAAGGAGATATTTCCACACCATGAGCTTGATGTACTGTTACTTCAGTGTTACTTTACTATAGATAGTCTCTTGCCTACCAATCAGGTAAAAGGCTTCAGTAAAGTTGCAACTCTTAATGGGAGCTTCTGCCAACCTCCACAGAACTGACAATTCTTCCATGGACTATACACCATATGCACCTCCAGATGGCTGCGACATCTAGAAAGCAGCCTGGCTTTCTGGCTTTCTTAGGCTGGTTACATTTCCCCATTAGATGGATTGAAGAAGTGCAGATCCCACTTCTGTCACCAGTTTATGACAGATGCTACAGGTAACTGGTGATGTTATTAGATAGAACATACTGTTATCAATAGGAATGCTTCTAATGAGATATACAACATGGAACTTTATTATAATGTAGTGCAACTTCCATACACAGACATCTCTAGGGTAATGCTGTGGTTAGGATTACCATAAAAGGGAGAATACACAATTGCTCTTGGGCCATTAGACTCTTATCAGAACCAGATATGTCTGCCCATAACCATGTGACTTATCAACAGCCTCTGCATGTAAGTCACAAATCAGTTTGTAACTTCATTTTATCCATTTAAGATGGATAAAAGAGTACTCCCTTGGAACAGGTGTTATTTTCTTGAGGTAGCCATTCTTCCTCATTGGAGATATCAGAAGATAAACAGCAAAATGATTATGATGTCCCATGTGTGACACCAACTCTTGCCGAACAGAAGTTATTTATTTGGTCCCCTTCTCCTGAATTTTTTGCCAAATGGCATAATCATCTGTGTAGACCATATCTGACCAAATATGTATTTAAGGTATTGTAAAGGGATATGGAAGTTTACCTTTTTGTGATATTAATATAAACTACATGTGTCTTTAGTTTGCAGTATTTGTTTATAAGATCGAAACATAATTTTTTTAGCAAGTGCTTTAAAGTTCTGTTTTCATTTACTTAACCTTTTAAACAGTTGCTGCAAAGGTCTGCTCCCAATAACTCATACATACAAATATTTCTTTTGGTACTAGATGTACTAGCCACGTAAAGACTTTTTCTCAACATCATTTTTTAAATGATGTTGAGAAACAAACAAACAAAAAAAAAAAGTCAGAGATGCTTATCAGAGAACGAACCAACCTTAATAGGTTAGTTCTATAGCCATGATAAGCCAGCTGAACTCCCTAAGGCACAGATGCGTTTCAGCGTTTATGGGCCTCGTCAGTGAGGTGCAGCTGAACTTCCTAAGGCACAGTGAGCAAGGGATCCACGTCTGGAGTACCCTATTACCCTTAGGGAGACTAAACCCCAAGGGTAATTTGCATAAACAAAAAAAAACAATAGGGGACTCCAGACGTAGACCCCTTGCTCACTGTGCCTTAGGGAGTTCAGCTGCACCTCACTGACGAGGCCCATAAAGGCCAAAACGCGTCTGGGGTTTGCTGTTTCTCCTGTTCAGGGTAGAATTGCCTGGTATTTTGGGGCTGGGTCACTCTTTTGACTGGGACCACACTGATATACTACAGGATATTTCTCCCTGTGAAGGGCACAAGTGAGCTAAAAGAGGTTGCTCTCAGAGTAGCTTATCATGGCTATAGAACTAACCTATTAAGGTTGGTTCGTTCTCTGATGAGCACCTCTGACTTTGTTGTTTTCTATATGCAAATTACCTTTAGGGTTTAGTCTCCCTAAGGGTAATAGGGGACTCCAGACCTGGACCCCTTGCTCACTGTGCCTTAGGAAGTTCAGCTGCACCTCACTGACGAGGCCCATAAAGGCCGAAACTCGTCTGGGTTTTGCTGTTTCTCCTGTTCAGGGTAGAATTGCCTGGTATTTCGGGGCTGGATCACTCTTATGAGTGGGACCAGACTGATATACTACAGGATATTTCTCCCTGTGAAGGGCACAAGTGAGCTAAAAGAGGTTGCTCTCAGAGTAGCTTATCATGGCTATTGAACTAACCTATCAAGGTTGGTTCGTTCTCTGATGAGCACCTCTGACTTTGTTGTTTTCTGTTGAGAAACAGACTGAAAGTGCAGCAAGACTCTACCAAAGGAGGTTGTTGGATAGCAGATACCATAGATAATTTAAATAAAAAGGGTTGTAGATAATTTTTAATGCAAAGAATATATAATTATCTTGGGTAACTAAAGGAGGGTATTGATCAATGGCGTAAATGGATTACTCGTTTTTGGGTTCAGAAAGGAATTATTTTTTTCTGTTATTGCCTTCCTCTTGATCAATTAACAATCAATTAATTCACATATTACCAGGATCAGAGAAGATCTAAAAAGCTTGGACTTGATGCAATAAAGATTTTTTTATGCCTCAATTACTAAGTTACTATGTAAATAAACAACATAAAGCATCACCTCTCTGTCAATCACTCCACTAGCTTCCCTTAGCTTTAATAATAACCTTTAAAATCATGACCCTAACTTACAAAGCCTCAACAATAATACTCCCCCTTCCATCTCTGCTCTCATCCCCAAATACTCCCCCACCCGCCCTCTTCGTTCTGCTAATGACCTTCTTCTTTCTATAACTCTTGTCACCTCCTCTCACTCCCACCTCCAGGACTTTTCTCATGCTGCCCCTAGTCTTTGAAACTCCTTGCATCGCTCCACCAGAATATCCTCTTGCCTCAAAACATTTAAAACCACACATAAAATGCATCTCTTTAAGGAAGCGTATCACCTTCCATCCTAACACACTTATCACCTCTCTCTCCCTCTTTTACCACCCAGAATACCTTAGATTGTAAGTCTGCGAGTTTCTATCCTAAGTACTTTGGGAATGCACCATGGACATTGGATTCCTAGCTATAAGACAGGGCCCTCCTTCCTTTGCCATATGTTAATCTGTATTTATCTTTGTCTGAGCTTAATGGATGTACAGCACTACTGAATATGTTGGCATGTTATAAATAAACTAAAATAATAATAATAAATAATGCCCTGTGAAAATAATGTATTAAATCAAGACATAAATAGAATAACTGCTTACAATGATGCATGTACAGTGCCTTGCAAAAATATTCACCCCCCTTGGCATTTTTTGTGTTTTGTTGCCTCACAACCTGGAATTAACATTAATTGTTTGAGGATTTGCATCATTTAATTTACAGAACATGCCCACAACTTTGAAGATGTTTTTTTTTTATTATTATTATTATTGTGAAGCAAACAACAAATAGGACAAAATAACAGCAAAAGTCAATGTGCATAAATATTCACCCCCCTAAAATCAATACTTTGTAGAGCCACCTTTTGCGGCAATCACATCTCCAAGTTGCTTTGGAAATGTCTCTATTACCACTGGGATTTTTGCCCATTCCTCCTTGCAAAACTGCTTCAGCTCCTTCAAGTTGGATGGTTTGCGCTTGTGAACAGCAATCTTTAAGTCTGACCGCAGATTTTCTATTGGCTTGAGGTCTGGGCTGTGACTCGGCCATTCCAACAAATTTAAATGTTTCCCTTTAAACCACTCAAGTGTTGCTTTAGCAGTGTGTTTGGGGTCATTGTCCTGCTGGAAGGTGAATCTCCGTACTACTCTCAAATCACGCACAGAGTGGTACAGGTCTTGCTCCAGAATATCCCTGTATTTAGCACCATCCATCTTTCTCTCAACTCTGACCAGTTTCCCAGTCCCGGCTGCTGAAAAACATCCCCACAGCATGATGCTGCCACCGCCATGTTTCACATTTGATGTTCTTTGGGTGATGTGATGTTTTGGGTTTGCGCCAGACATAGCCTTTTCTTTGATGGCCAAAAAGTCTCATCAGACCAGAGCACCTTTGTCCATACATTTTGGGAGTCTCCCACATACATTTTCACAAACTCAAACTATGCCATTTTGTTTCTTGTTGAACGTAATAGCTTTCTTCTGGCCACTCTGCCATAAAGCCCAACTCTATGGAGCATACGGCTTATTGTCATCCTATGTACAGATACTCCAGTCTCTGCTGTGGAACTCTGCAGCTCCTCCAGGGTTACCTTAGGTCTCTGTGCTGCCTCTCTGATTAATGCCCTTCTTGCCCGGTCCGTGAGTTTTGGTGGGCGGCCATCTCTTGGCAGATTTGCTGTTGTGCCATGTTCTTTCCATTTGGTTATGATAGATTTGATGGTGCTCCTGGGGATCATCAAAGATTTGGATATTTTTTATTACCTAACCCTGACTTGTACCTCTCAACAACATTGTCCCTTACTTGTTTGGAGAGTTCCTTGGTCTTCATGGCAATGTTTGGTTAGTGGTGCCTCTTGCCTAAGTGTTTCCAACTCTGGGGCCTTTCAAAAAATGTGTGTATATTTATTGACAGATCATATGACACTTAGATTGCACACAGGTGGACATCATTTCACTAATTATGTGACTTCTAATGGCAATTGGTTGCACCAGAGCTTTTTAAGTGTTTCCAACTCTTGGGCCTTTCAAAAAATGTGTGTATATTTATTGACAGATCATATGACACTTAGATTGCACACAGGTGGACATCATTTCACTAATTATGTGACTTCTAATGGCAATTGGTTGCACCAGAGCTTTTTATAGGCTTCATAAAAAAGGGGGTGAATACATACGCACATGACAATTTTCTGTTTTATATTTCTATAAAATAGTTTTATGTATATATTTTTCTCATTTTACTTCACCAACTTAGACTATTGTGTTCTGATCGATCCCATAAAAATCAGATTAACAAAACATTGAACTTAAGGCTATAATGTAACAAAATAGGTAAAAAGTCAAAGGGGGTGAATACTATTCTAAGGCACTGTATGTAATTAATCTGTATGTTTGTATGAAGCATTCATATAAATATATTGAAATGTATTGAAGTGTATGGGTGTATACATACACATGTATTTTTATATATGATTATGTGTGAGAATGTATTATTTATACACAATTAAACATTTATATTTTATTCCATGCACAATCGGTGGAGTGGTTAATGGTATTGCTCCTATGAGTTCCTCCCTGTTTATATTGATTCTTGTAGATCGCATATGGTACCACAGATTTCGCTGAAAGACACAGAGCTCTTTATCCATCATTGTTCAAGACAATTCAAGGCTACAAAGTACATTATTATGCTATTGCTAAACTCCTGAAATATTTTGCATGGACTGCCATTGGAATCATTGTTTCTGATGAGAGCAGCGAGGAAGAAATTGAAGAGTTAATGAAACAGACAACTACAAATGGGATCTGCATTGAGTACACCATTACGATAAAGAATGAGATATTTAATTATGATGAGATCAGCAGTACAATTCATAATGCAAAGTCTACAATAATTGTTATTTGTGGAGATCTCTCAATTGCAATTACACATGTTTTGGAACGTATTTCTACATCTCTCTATGATAAGATTCTAGTACTTCTATTTAAATCAGATGCAGACCTCAGTTACATGTTAGATTCACATTCAAATTGTTTTAATCTTAGTTTATTTTTACAAGTTCCGATAATGAAAATCCCAGGGCGGAAAAATATTGCAGATATTACCTGCGCACCAAAGGACATGGAAGACCAGTTAGTGGAAAATCTGTGCATGGGAGTACACCAGTGCTTGTCATCAAACCCTCTGAAGAACTATATGTTTACGAAAATATTCAACAAGGTTATTAAAAACTGCACCGAAAAAAAACAAATCCCTTTACTGGCCACAGATTCCTCATATCTAGTGTACAATGCTGTATACGCCATGGCTCATGCTCTGCACAATATGCATTTGTTCCTTACACATCATTCTCCTGGAAAGAACATGCACACCAATAATTATAAACACCAGGTAATTATATTAAGACATATTAATATTTTAGACCAATCACATAATTCAAATGTTGCATATATTAAATGTATCTTAAAAATGAAATACAAGTCTATATTCAAATACATATTGGTCTACTTGATTTTGGGTTCATTTGTAATTTTAAGGAGGCAGTGCCCGGCAGATGTGAAAGTATAGGTCCAGTCAGAGTTGACATTTAGTTTGAAAGTTGTTGCATGGATTCTTATTTTATTAAGTGGCAATATATCCTGTAGTTCTAAATTATATTAATGTTTAATTTCTGTAAATATTACTTAACCAGTCTCCCATTCTATGATGACCTTTATTTATTAACCCAGGCATATGGAGTTAGTACACTCTGGAGCTGCTTCAAATCCCTCCATCTGAATAAAAACATCTCTATCCAAGGGGTGTTCAGCTAGGGAGAAAGTATACCCAACCTCATAGTCCCCTGAACTCATAGGACCTTATCACTGCTTCTGCCCCAGATACCTGAACACCTGACCCTGATAAACTCTCACACCCCAGGTTTATGGTTCTCCAAATGGATTAAGATCCCTCAAACAGACTCTTTAACTCCAGCCACTAAACTATATAATCAACCCCGGTTGTGCTCAGATCCTACCCGGAGTTAGCTGTAGACCCCTTTTCACCTAGGTGGGAAGGAGACAGGCTGTCAAAAAATTTTTTTGAGAAAGACCTGACCTTTATGGGTAGTTTAAAGAGGGTATAAGGTGTCAAACTTGCTTTTATCAACGGGAATGATCCACTGGTGATTGGTGCAAACACTGTATGCAAATGTGTACTGAACACATAAAGATTATACTCTGTTTGGGAAACATATGCATGGTGTGTTTCATTTAGAGAATCAGCAACTTGTCCTAGCCCCCAGTTAAGCTATCCTGTGTGTAGGGGTAAAGGAACATAAACAACCTGGGAGTAGGATTGGTCTTCGTGGCCTTTTCAAGGCCAACAAAGAGTGGGTTGTGACAATAGTTATTCTAAAATGCCCACAAAGGTAGATTTGCCTAGTTAATTAATGATCTGTCCTCCCCAGCAAATTATCAACCAAATCACATTTTACCATGCTTCCTATGCCTATTAATAAATAATGGCTCTACCTTATGTTAACCATCTCACTACCAAAAAGCTAAATCCTCTGTCCCATTGAGGCCCTAAGCACTATCTCCCATAGGGTTTGAAGGAATCTTTATTCTACATTCCTAGTTCCAGAGTACTCAATCGATGCCCTTGAATACTTAGTTCACCCTTTTTGAAATTGGTGCATCTGATTGAAATCCATAATCCATTTTTCAGCTTTTGTTACTGGGCACATTAATCTTTATCTCAAAGACCTTATGTTTTCTTCTATTGCTTGTTAAATCAGGCCATAAAAAAATCCTAAGGTTCTTTACAGATAAAAAAAAACTATACTAGCAGGAGTGGGTGGAGCTACTGCCAGTGCATCTGGTGCTGTGCACCGAGGCCCTTCATCTCCTGGGGGCCCCAGTGCAGGCTGCACTGCTTTATAAATTACATTTATTTGAAAAAAAAAATTCTGTTGTCCAGGGGTCAACCATACCCTCGCTCCCCTTTCAGCCTCCGACTCCCTCCTATGACTACGATCAACAGAAAGCTCAATTATACAATTCACAGCATGAGACCCACATTTGGCGAATCTCAGCACTTAAAAATCACCTAAGCGACAAAAAAAAATGGTGGCCGAAAAAAAAAAAAGATTCTCATTGTGGGGCTTGCAATGAGTGCCAAAGGTTAGCAAGCTGCTCAGAGGGGCCATAACCTCGCATTCGGTGGCAAAGAGTCATGGCTTCAAATTTTATTGCCATAATTTTTTGATGGTCAAGTCACTAGTAACGTCCAGGCCCGGGGCTTTGTTGATCATTAAGGACTTTATCACAATTTTCTATTTCTTTTTCAGAAATGTCGTCTTCTAAGATCTCTAATTGCTCATTGGTTATCTTAGGGAGATTCAGACTCTTCAAAAGTTTGGAAATCTTTTCAGTAGAGGGTTTGGAAAAGTTTGATTTATCTTCCAGATTATACAATGAGCAAAAATAATCAGAAAAATGTCACCTATTTCTTTAGGGTTGTGTTTTATCTTACCATTTGAGTCTACCAATTTCAATATCTTTTTATTATTATTTTTATTTTTTAATAAGGTTAAGTAGTAAACGACTTGCTTTGTTTCTGAGATAATAATATTTTTGCTGTAGGAGCAAAAGCTTATTGTCAACCTGTAATTGAAGAATTTTCTTTATATGGGCTTGAAATTGAGAGATTTCAGCAGTAGTCCTGATATCTGTGAAATTTTGTTTAAACTCTCTAATTTATTTAATTCTATATGCAGTTTTCTTAAAGGCATACCCCTTTCTCGGATTTTTTGAGTCCCTCAGTATTTCAGTAGACCTCTCATATATGCTTTCTGTGTATGTCAAGTTTTGGATCGAGACACATATTTAAGTCCCCACATATAATCAGTCAGGTAGTTTTGACTTTAAAAACAAACTTTAGCCTTTTGGTCAGAAAGCGATTTTGATTCACATTAGGTACATTTAAATTGATAAATAGTATAGGATTGCCATTTATTTGACCAATCCAAATGATAAACATGCCTTCTAAATCAGTTTCAACATACTCACTTATATCATTCTTTTTATTGAAACTGTGGTTAATATGAAAGTCAAAGATTTGGTTTTGTAGGTTGGGCTCTTTACCTCTAAGCCAGTTTCTTGGATGCAGATAACGTCTGCATCTTCTTTCTGAAAATAATGCATAGCTGAGTGTCTTTTACACTGGGAATTTACTAGAGAGTGGTATTCTACAAGCCCTGTGATTTTCTGGTGGTATCATTGAAATAAAGAATGTGTTTAAATACTCATGTAGTTCTCCTAAAATAAATTTACTCTGGGATTCCCCTCAATCTCAAATGTTTCCTTCTGGAGGAATCTTCAAGTCGGCAATATTTATATTTAAGTATTTTCACTTCTTCCTCCAAGCAGGTTACATTAGATGTCAGTCTCTGATTCACTGAACATAAAATTTCTTGTCCCGCCTCTAAGTGGTTTATCCTTTCTACTAGGGAATTTACTGCTTTGGTGTTATATATAACTTCTAATAAAATGTAATTTCTTGACTGAATTGACATAGTTACATAGTTACATAGTAATCAAGGTTGAAAAAAGACTTTCAGTCCATCAAGTTCAACCTTTTAAGATCTCCTAAATATTAATTAATTAGTTGCTAATAAATTATTAATCAATTATGTTTAAATTATTAATTAATTCAGAGGAAGGCAAACAGAAAAAACCCAAGTGAGACTTAGCCAATCTTCTCAAAGGAAAAAAATAAATATTATTCCTTCCTGACTCTAGATACTGGCGATTGGATTTCTCCCCGGATCAATACTCTCTTTAATTATTCATGATAACCCTGAATTACCTTTTTAATTAGAAATACATTCAGTCCTCTTTTAAAGTTATCTGGTAGAAAATTCCACAGATTAATTACCCTTACCGTGAAGAACCCTTTTCTTTCTTTAAGGTGGAATCTTTTTACTTCTAACCTCAAGGGATGTCCTCTTGTCAGTTGAAAACCTCTTGGCACAAGAAGCTCCCTTGTCAAATCTTTATACTGACCCTGGATGTATTTATATAAGGTAATCATATCTCCTCTTAGATGCCTTTTTTCTAGAGAAAATAAGTTTAATTTGGTTAGTCTTTCTTCATAACTTAGCCCCTCCATTCCCCTTATTAGTTTTGTTGCCCTCCTCTGCACCTTTTCCAGCTCTAAAATGTCCTTTTTATAAAGTGGTGCCCAAAATTGTACTCCATATTCCAAATGAGGGCGTACTAGAGATTTGTATAGTGGCAGAATTATATTTACTTCCCTGGCTTCTATACTCTTCTTAATGCATGGTAATATTTTATTTGCCTTTGCACCTGCTGCTTGGCTTTGAACACTGTTACCTAGGTGGTTGTCCACAAGCACTCCCAAATCCCTTTCAATATCTGATACACCTAGATTTGCTCCATTAAGATTATAAATTGCATGGCTATTTTTCCTTCCCAGATGCATAACTTTACATTTATTCATATTAAATCTCATCTGCCATTTAGATGCCCATTCCTCAATTTTATGTAAATCCCTTTGGAGGGAAAGCACATCATTATCTGATTTAATTACCTTGCACAACTTTGTGTCATCAGCGAAAATTGAGACACTACTTTCCAGTCCCACCTCTAAGTCATTAATAAATATGTTAAAAAGGAGAGGACCTTATACTGAAGCCTGAGGAACCCCACTTACCACATTAGTCCAATCGGATTATGTTCCATATACAACAACCATTTGCTTCCTTTCGTTTAGCCAGATCTCAATCCATCAGCAGATATTTACTGCAATTCCTGTAGCTCTTAGTTTGCACAATAGTCTCCCATGTGGCACTGTATCAAAAGCCTTTGCAATATCCAAAAAAACTACATCCACTGAGTTGCCTTGATCCAGGTTCCTACTAACCTCCTCATAGAAACTAATTAGATTTGTTTGACATGACTATCCCTCATAAATCCATGTTGACACCTACTTATAATCCTCTTCAAATAGACATATTCTTGTATATTATCCCGCATTAACACTTCTAAAAGCTTCCCCCACTACAGAAGTGAGGCTCACTGGTCTATAATTCCCCAGATTTGCTCTTGCTCCCTTTTTAAATATAGGTATCACATCTGCTTTTCTCTAGTCATCTGGTAGAGACCCTGTGTTGAGTTAATCTTGAAAATGAAATATACACTAATGGTTTGGCTATTACAGAACTCAGTTCCCTAAGTACCTGTGGATATATTCCATCAGGACCCAGGGCTTTATTAACATTTATTTTTTCCAACCTCTTTTGGATTACTTCCTGTGTTAACCAATTATTTGGCAAAGGTAGTGTAGCCCCATTATGTTGCAGTGTCCAACTGGTACCTCCCAATTTAGCTCATCTACCTTTTCCTGGTCACTAATTTTCAGAAGGCCTGTGTCACATTGTAATGTTCCTATAGCTTCCTTCCTCGCCTTCTTCCCATTAATATACTTAAAAAATATTTTAGGGTTAGTCTTACTCTCTTTTGCAATTCATTTTTCATTTTCTATTTTAGCAAGTCTAGTAGCGCTTTTGCAATCCTTGTTGATTTCTTTGTACTACCGTAAAGCAGTCTCTGTCCCCTCTTATTTGTATAATTGAAATGCCTCTTTTTCACTCCATATCTTGATCTTTAAATCATTGTTAAGCCACATTGGATGGGATTTACTCCTTTCACTTTGATTCCCACATAGTATATCTATATTTAGTAAGGATTTGAATGTTGTCCATTTATATTTAGTTTTATTACCTATCAGTTCTCTGTCCCAGTCTGTACTTTGTATTGCTGCCATTAGACCGGTAAAATCTGCCCTTTTAAAATTAAGAGTTTTTGTTGGCCCCTTAAAATTTAGTTTTTTTTAAATTCAATCTCAAATGAGACTGTGTTGTTATCACTGTTTCCCAAAGTTTGCCCTATTTCCACATTTGTGATGACTAAATCTAAGATAGCCCCATTTCTAGTAGGCTCTTGTATAACCTGGGCCAGATAATGATCCCTGAGTGTACTCAAGAACCTGTTTCCCTTAGCTCAACTGCTGGTCTCATTTATCCAGTTTATTTCAGAATAATTAAAATCTCCCATTATTAGAGCTTGCCCATGCTTAGCTGCATTTCCAATCTGTAACAATAATTGTATTTCCTCACTTTCAGCTATATTTGGGGGTTTATAGCATTCCCCTAATAATATTATTTTGGAATTTGCTGCTCCGCTATTTAATTGTACCCGCAAACCTTCAACTTTATCACTAGGTCTGCCATAAATATCTTCTCTGACTATAGGCATAAATTCAGGCTTAACATACAGACAAATCCCTCCTCCTCTTTTACCATTGCCTCTATCTTTCCTAAATAGGCTATAACCATCCAGATTAACAGACCAGTCATGAGATTCATCCCAGTAAATTTCAGTAATGCCTAATAAATCCAATTTTTCATTATTTGCTAATAATTCTAACTTTCCCATTTTTCCTGTCAAGCTTCTGGCATTAGCAAGGATACAACTTGCGTTAGTGTGTTGCCTCTTTGGAAGATCAAATTGAAGATCTGGAGAGGAGAATTGCAGCACTTAGTGATATTGCTCCACTGGAAAGGGAGTTGGTGCTCACGGAGCACAGTTTAGCTGGGCCTAGTATGGAGGGAGGAGCTGGGGCTAGTGAGGATGGCCAGGGAGGTAGCTGGGTTACAGTTAGAAGGGGAATCAGGGGGTACAGGAGGAGGCAGGCCAGTTCTGAGTTGGCAAACACCAACAGATTAGCGAGATTGAGTGAAACTGTTGGGGATGTCCATTCAGGAATGGCAATGCCAGATAGAGCTGTTCCCTCTATCAGCCGGGAGAACAGTTCTACTGGAGGAGAGGGAGGGCAGAATAGGCAGAGCAACAGACATGTTTTGGTGGTAGGGGACTCTATTATTAGGAAGGTAGACAGGGTAATTTGTCACCCAGATCCCAGAAATCGAACAGTTTGCTGTCTCCCGGGTGCTCGGGTTTGGCATGTTGTGGATCGGGTGGATAAATTATTGGGAGGGGCTGGTAATGAACCAGCGGTCTTGGTACACACTGGTACCAATGACAAAGTTAGTGGAAGATGGAGCGTCCTAAAGAATGATTTTAGAGAATTAGGGAATAAGCTTAAAGCAAGGACCTCCAAGGTAGTATTTTCTGAGATACAACCAGTGCCACGTGCTAGCCCAGGGAGGAAGAAGGAGCTTAGGGAGGTTAATGCGTGGCTAAAAAAGTGGTGCAGTGCAGAGGGTTTTGGGTTTTTAGAGCACTGGGCTGACTTCTCACTTGGGTACAATCTCTATAGCAGGGATGGATTGCACCTTAATTATGAGGGCGCTTTTGTGCTAGGGGATAGGATGGTAGAATTGCTGGGGGAGTTTTTAAACTTGTAGGTGGGGGGGAGGGACTATATAGAAGTATTGGGGTAAATAGGGTAGAGAGGGAAAGGAATGAATTAGTTACCCATGGGGGAGGAGAAGGGGGAGGGTTACAATAGAAAGTAGGGAGGTATTAATAGGGGCCTCAAATACAGTGGCAGGCACTTCACAACAGCAGAGCCATAGCAACATAAAGTGTATGATTGCAAACGCAAGAAGTTTGCCTGGGAAAATGGATGAGCTAGAAATATTAGCAGTACAAGAAAAATGGGGCTTAATAGGCATTACGGAAACATGGTGGGATGAATCTCATGACTGGACTGTTAATCTGGATGGTTATAACCTATTTAGGAAAGATAGGGGAAATGGTAAAAGAGGAGGAGGGATCTGTCTTTATGTTAAGCCTGAATTTAAGCCTATAGTTAGAGAAGATATTTATGGTGGCACTAACGGCATCATTGAATCCTTGTGGGTTGAGCTAAATAGTGGAGGAGCTAATTCTAAACGCATATTGGTGGGAGTATGCTATAAACCCCCAAATATAGCTGAAAGTGAGGAAATACAATTATTGTTACAGATTGGAAATGCAGCTAAGCATGGGCAAGTTCTAATAATGGGAGACTTTAATTACCGTGATATAAACTGGATAAATGAGACCAGCAGCTCAGCTAAGGGGAGCAGGTTCTTGAGTACATTCAGGGATCATTATCTAGCCCAGGTAATACAAGAACCTACTAGAAATGGGGCCATCTTGGATTTAGTCATCACAAGTAATATTTATTATCAAATGTAAAAATAGGGGAACCCTTGGGGAACAGTGATCACAACACAGTCTCATTTGAGATTGAATACAAAAAACAGAGTTGTAAGGGGCCAACAAAAACTCTAAATTTTAAAAGGGCTAACTTTAATGGGCTACGGGCAGCAATACAACATATAGACTGGGACAAAGAACTTACAGGGAAGAATACTGAAAATAAATGGACAACATTCAAATCCTTACTAAATAAACATACTCATCAGCATGTACCATGTGGAAATAAAATGAATAGGAGTAAATCACATCCCATGTGGCTCAACAATGACTTAAAGATCATGATGACGAAAAAGAAATATGCATTTAAATTATACAAGAAGGAGGGAACAGAGGCAGTTTTATGTGACTATAAGGAAATCAACAAGGCTTGCAAAAGGGCTATTAGACTGGCTAAAATAGAAAATGAGAAGTCAGTTGCAATGGAAAGTAAGACTAACCCTAAAATATTTTATAAATATATTAATGGGAAGAAGGCCAGGAAGGAATCAATAGGACCATTACAATGTGACACAGGCCATCTGATAATTAGTGACCAGGAAAAGGCAGATGAGCTAAATAGGTTCTTTTCGTCGGTTTACACAAGGGAGGTACCAGTGGTTGGGACACCGCAACATAATGGGGCTACACTACCTTTACTAAATAATTGGTTAACGCAGGAAGAAATACAAAAGAGGTTGGAGAAAATAAATGTTAATAAAGCCCCAGGTCCTGATGGAATACATCCAAGGGTACTGAGGGAGCTGGGTTCTGTAATAGCCAAACCATTATATCTAATCTTTCAAGACTCACTCACTACAGGGTCTCTACCAGATGACTGGAGAAAAGCAGAGGTGATACCTATATTTAAGAAGGGATCTAGAGCAAATCCTGGGAATTATAGACCAGTGAGCCTCACTTCTGTAGTTGGGAAGCTTTTAGAAGGGTTAATAAGGGACAGAATACAAGAATATGTCTATTTGAACAGGATCATAGGTAGCAGTCAACATGGATTTATGAAGGAAAGGTCGTGTCAGACCAATCTAATTAGTTTTTATGAGGAGGTTAGTAGGAACTTGGATCAGGGCAACTCAGTGGATGTAGTCTTTTTAGATTTTTCAAAGGCATTTGATACAGTGCCACATGGAAGACTAGTGAGCAAACTAAGGGATACAGGAATTGCAGTAAATATCTGCTCATGGATCGAGAGCTGGCTAAAAGACAGGAAGCAAAGGGTTGTTGTAAATGGAACATACTCCGATTGGTCTAATGTGATAAGTGGGGTTCCTCAGGGCTCAGTATTGGGTCCTCTCCTTTTTAACATATTTATTAATGACATTGAAGTAGGACTCGAATGTAGTGTCTCCATTTTTGCTGATGACACTAAGTTGTGCAAGGTAATAAAATCAGATAATGATGTACTTTCCCTACAAAAGGATTTGCATAAATTAGGAAATGGGCGGCTAAATGGCAGATGAGATTTAATACAAATAAATGTAAGGTTATGCATTTGGGAAGGAACAATAGCCAAGCAATCTATAATCTTAATAGAGCAAATCTAGGGGTATCAGATATTGAAATGGATTTGGGAGTACTAGTGTACAACCACCTAGGTAATAGCGCTCAAAGCCAAACAGCGGCTGCAAAGGCAAATAAAATATTAGCATGTATTAGGAAGGGTATAGAAGCCAGGGAAGAAGATATAATTCTGCCACTATACAAATCTCTAGTACGCCCTCATTTGGAATATGGAGTACAATTTTGGGCACCACCTCATAAAAAAGACATTTTAGAGCTGGAAAAAGTACAGAGAAGGGCTACAAAACTAATAAGGGGAATGGAGGGGTAAGTTATGAAGAAAGACTAACAAAATTAAACTTATTTTCGCTAGAAAAAAGGCGTCTAAGAGGAGATATGATTACGTTATATAAATACATCCAGGGTCAATATAAGGCTTTGTCAAGTGAACTTTTTGTAGCAAGAGATTTTCAACTGACAAGAGGACATCCGTTGAGGTTAGAGGAAAAAAGATTTCACCTTAAACAAAGAAAAGGGTTCTTCACAGTTAAGGTGGTTAAACTGTGGAATTCTCTACCAAAGGAGGTGGTGACAGCGAATTCGATAGACAACTTCAAAAAGGGGTTAGATATATTTCTGAATAAAGAGGGCATTCAAGGCTATCCTAGATAACTAGTAAGGAATATTGATCCAGGGAGAAATTTGATCGCCAGTTTCTGGGGTCAGGAAGGAATTTCGCTTTTTTTTTCCCTTATGAGACAATTGGCAAAGTTTCAATGGGGTTTATTTTTTTGCCTTCCTCTGGATCAATTAACAATTAACAATAATAATAAATAGTCCACATTAAAAAGATCAATAGAGATCAAAAAAGGTTGAACTTGATGGACTAACTCTTTATTCATCCTCCAATACTATACTATTAATAATTATTTAATAAATAATTTAATTAATAACTAATCCGCATATTGCAGATCAGAGGAGATCTTAACAGGTTGAACTTGATGGACTGAAAGTCTTTTTTCAACCTTAATTACTATGTAACTACTACTATTACTATGTAACTTATGTTATAGCTCTGTAGTTCTGAAGTGTCTGCCACTGTACTTGAGTTATTTAGAACTACCTCCCTATTGACTATACTACCCCTCCCCCATCTCCTCCTCTATTGAGTTGTTAATTCATCCCTTATACCCTCTACACTTTCTACCCCATTACTTATATCCTTCCCCCTAACCTAAAAACTCCTCCAGCCTTTCTACCATCCTATCCACTAGCACAAAACCTCCCTCATCATTAAGATGCAATCCACCCATGCTGTAGAGATTGTGCTAAAGTGAAAAGTCAGCCCAGTGTTCTAAAAATCCAAACCCCTCCTTAGTGCACCACATATTTAGCCTAGCATTAATCTCCCTAAGCTCCTTCTGCCTCCCTGGGCTAGCACGTGGCACTGGTAGTATCTCAGAAAATACTACCTTGTAAGTCCTTGCCTTTAGCTTATTACCTAGTTCTCTAAAATCATTCTTTACGACACTCCATCTTCCACTAACTTGGTCATTGGTGCCAATTTGTACCAAGACCGCCGGTTCATTTCCAGACCCTCCCAATAATTTGTCTTTCCGATCCACAACATGACGAACCCGAGCACCCGGGAGACAACAAACTGTATGATTGCTGGGATCTGGGTGACAAATCACCCTGTATACCTTCCTAATAATAGAGTCCCCTACCTCTAAAACCTGTCTGTTGCTCTGCCTATTCTGCCCTCCCACTCCTCCAGTAGAACTGTTCTCCCGGCTGTTAGAGGGAACAGCTCTATCTGACATTGCCATTCCTGAATGGACATCCCCAACAGTTTCACTCAATTTGGCAAATCTGTTTGTGTCTGCCAACTCAGAACTGGCCTGCCTTATCCTGTTCCCCCTGATTCCCCCTCTAACTGGAAGCCAGCTACCTCCCTGGACATCCTCACTAGCCCCAGCCCCACCCTCCATGCTAGGCCACGCTAAACTGTGCTCCGAGAGCACCATCCACCATTCCAGTGGAGCAATATCACTAAGTGCTGCAATTCTCCTCTCCAGATCTCCAATTTGAGCTTTCAGAGAGGCAACATGCTCACACCTCTCCCAGATGTATGGACCCTGGATCATCTGTTCCAGTATGGCATACATATAACAGGATGTACACTGAATGAGGTTGCCACTGGACTAATTCATAATTATTATTATTGTCTACAAAATTTCAGTGGGAAAAATAAAGAATATAAAATAATATATTTGTATAAAGTTTTCCTCCTTTGCACTATAAATCTGCCCTCCCTTTTCTTTGAACTCCCTCCTTTTATTTAAACTCCTACGCTCTTACTAGAATTGCACTTGATACTAGAAATGTTCGCAACCTCACAAGTTCGCCCCTTCTCCTGTTTATATTAACTTCTGCCTTCTCACCTGGACACAATTAGTGCACTCTGCAATTTATCATCCTTTACTTGCAAGGAAAATCCACTTGCAAAAAAAACTTGAAAATCTTAAAGTAGTATTCTCATAGAATCTAATGTAAGAGTATCCTGCTCTTCAATTATTGGTCCCTCAACTTCTTCCTCATTAGTTTGAATATATTTCCCCTTCTCCCTTACCATAGATTCCTCCACAGACATTTCTAACTGCACTTGGGAGGAGTTTGCATTTTTCTTTTTTACATTATCTCTAGGAGGGGAAATCATATTCTCCTTTTACATAAGCTTTTTTATCTTTATCTTTATTTTTCCCCCTAGTTGGACCCTGATTTTTCTTCATTTTCCCTTTTTTCCCCTCTTCTTTTCCACTCCCTTTTTTTTTCTTTTTCTTTTATCCTTTTTTAAATATACTAGGGTCTGCTCTTTATGGGAAAGATGAATAGGGGATCATTTATAAGTTGACTTATATTCTGAGGTTCTCAGCCCAAAGATGGAGCTAAATCTTACATAGATACTCTTACTTAAAGCATAAATTCAAACATCAAAGTATTTACATAGAAAATGACATTTCAACCCCTTGCATTCATCAATATTCAGCAGATTACGCATAGATATTTGCTCAACATGGCTGTGAGTCTATATATTAATTTATCAGTCTTCTCCTAGATGACCTGTGAGTCCTTGTCAGCAGAGGAGAGAGTTGTGATAGATAAATAAACATCTATCTTGTAAACTTATTTCCCCTTAATAAGGTAAGCTTCTATCAATGTTATATACAGGTGAATGTCTCAAATGTTCCACTGTCAAGATACAGAAACAGAGCTTAATGTTAGAGGATGTCTGAGGCAAAGCTTTTAACATAAATCCTCCTTACAGTGTTTTCTTTCAAGGGTATAATTGTATACTCATCTTTTAAAGGAATAATCATTTTCCCTAAACACAATCAATAAATCAAATAGATCTCACCCAACTCTGTAGAGTCCTCCCAGTTTACAGCTTTTGATGGATATAAGCTTAGGTTTGCAGTGAGTAGTCCAGACAGACCACAGTAATGATGGGCAGCACACTGTTGCTCCCGACTTCTTTATAAGTTTCTTCTGCTATGTATCCAGATTCTCAGTGCCTGGAGCCACCCCTCTCCACAGCATGTGCTGCTTGTGCTCCATGAACACTCTGCATTCCGGATAGTTTTGCCACCTCTTAGGTCAGCCCCAGCGCTTCTTACCATTACACATCAGGGCAAAAAACATCCCCACAATGGTCCCATCCTGCAGGAGATAAGTCTAGACTGGATCTGATTCTCTGCTTGGGTCCACCCTTTTCCAAAGTGTGTATTGTCTGTGTTCTTTAGACACACTATTCAACGGGCAGTACCCCAGACTCTTGAATCAACACACAGCTCAGCATCTCATTTTTCCGGGAGGCAGACCTCATCCCCCGCAGAGTGCCCATCCAGCTGGGAGTTAGGTCTGGCCTGAGCTGTTCCACTCCAGAGAAGTACCTGGGAACACAACGCCCAGACCTCACATCTCAAGCTTAGGTACACTCGTCACCTCAGTGTATCCCTCCAGCTTTCCTATGCTTTTCCCCAGGTAGCAGGAACCAATATGCCACTGTCAGGTCTGTTTCTTCTAGAATGGTATACGGAGCAGCACTCACTACTCAGAAGTATTGTGTTGTCTCCATTAGTGCTTGCTAGGGCACCTCCTGGATGTGGCCATCATCTGGTCAGAAAATTGTTTTGTATGGTGAGAGTTGCAAGATTTCGGCTACTAGCAAAATATTATCAATGTCCTGAGATGAGAAAGCAGGGTTGAAAGATTCAGTTTTTTGCAAATTAGAAAAATATTTGGAATTGATGTCAGAGAAAGCCAACTTCCTCAATGGAGATGATATGGATGTCCTGAGTTTAGGTATACGTTCTCTTATTTGGTCATCATTGTTGACTCACATCTAATATAATTGGATATATGTGTTGGTCTTAAATTTCTGGGATTAGGTGTTCTGGCCATTTAGAGATGGCCATTTTGAGCTGACATTTTAGTTTTATGAAGTTTTCTAAAGAAAACTGGGGGATAGAATATTACATGAAAATATAAGACCAAAACATGTAACTGCAGGTTTGAGGTCATCTTACAGATTAACATTTAAGTTTCCATTTGTTTTTATTATATCCTTGCTATAACAAGAATAATTTAGAGTCTTTTAGCATTAGAGTCACTTCTACTATTTCACTTGCACACTGTTAAAAAGAAAAAAAAAGGTGGGAGAGGAGAAATGGGGGAAAGAAAGTGTTTCTGTGTTTGGGGTAGAGAATTAGACACAAGAATATTAACCATAGAATGTATAAAATGCATTATACATACTGTAAATCATGAGTTGGGTGTGGTGTACAACAGTCATTTGTCTATTTTCAATGGTTATTCAATAGTTAAAATAATGAACTTTTATCTCAGTTACAGCACTATTTGAAGAGAGTTTATTTTAAGAATGCTATGGACAAGAATATTGCCTTTGATAAAAGTGGAAGCATGATCTCAGTGTATGCCATAAATAATTTTATTCAGCATAACAACATTCACAAAATATACAATCAGATTGGCTGGTTTGATATGCATCATCCTGTAAATAAGGAATTACACATTATATTGAATAGGATCACTTGGAAAAATAACAAGGTAAAAATGTGTCTCTCTTGTGATTGGGGCTTGTGAATTTCTATAATTTATGTTTCCAGTTATCACATATTTTATATTACGTATTTTCTGAATTTCAGTGTGATCCAAATACATAAAAAAATGATTTATGAATTCCCCTCTGTAGGTTCCACTATCCAAATGCTCAGAAAAATGTCTTCCTGGTTACAGAAAATCGAAAATAGAAGGAAAGCCCACCTGCTGCTATGAGTGTGTCTCGTGTGCAGATGGAGAGATCTCCAATATAAGTGGTAAATATCCTGCTACATAAAAACATATATTTGTGTATATATTTACACATATATCCAGCAAGGTCATGTTCATTTTTATAATACAGCCTATATGTGGATATGTCTAGCCAGATTGATGCCAATGAGGACTCTTCAGGTGGGTGCAGCTCAGTTGGGTGACTCTTCACTATTTGTCAAACTGCGAGACGTCGTCACGCTTTGCGAGGTGCATACGACTTAGGCTTGCGAGCCTAGCAAAGCGAAGCGAGTCGATAAACAGTAGCACATAGCTACATTAACATAGTAAATTTTTTTAGTGCGAGTCCTTTCAGGACCTTTACGGTCCTTTAAGGACCCGCGAGGCAGGAAATTTAAAAATTGAAATGCAGCAGGGTCACGATCGGTGCCGATCGGGGACCCCTGCTGCAGGGGGTTAATGTGGGGGGGCTGCGGGGGTCCCTATGGACCCCTGCAGCAAGGGGTTTATGTGGGGACACTTCGGGTTCCCGATGGGGAGCCCAGCATAGGGGGGGTTAATATCAGGTGCCGCGGCCGGGATTAGTAATAGTGTGCCGTGGGCCCTTTAAGGAGCCGCGGCGGTGAATTTAAAAATTTTAAGTGCAGCGGGGGCTTGATCTATGCAGATTGGGGACCCCCTGCTGCAAGGGGATTATGTGAGGACACTTCAGGGGTCCCGATGGGGACTCCCAGCATAGAGGGGGATTAATATTAGGTACCGCGGCCGGGATTAGTAACAGTGTGCCGCAGGCCCTTCAAGGAGCCGCGGCAGGGAATTTAAAACTTTTATATGCAGCGGGGGGCCTAATCGGTGCCGATCGGGGACCCATGCCGCAAGGGGTTAATGTGGGGGGGCTGCAGGGGTCCCGATAGGGACCCCTGCAGCATGGTATGTGTATAGGGAGCAGGGGGGAGCCTCACAATGCTGTCTCGGGCTGTTCCGAGGCAGCACGTAGAGGCTTTACGATTCCTTGCGGGCACTTTTTGTGCCCGTAGGGATTCTTCCGAAATGCGAGAATCGTTCGTAGATTTATGGCTGCGTGTGACTACGTAGCTCTCTCGGAGCCTATTCTCGGCCATTTTTCGTAGTCATATCGCAAAGCAGGCTGCGAGAGATTCGGTAATCGCAAACAGCAAAAAACTGCCTTTTGTGAGCACCGAGAGAACTACGAGGGAGATTTTAATGAGGCCCTAAGTGTTTTGGTCTTTTGAGATCCTTCGGTGCTCATGGCGAGTCTCTTGGTTGGTGTATTTTTTGTTATCAGAGGTGCTTTTGTGTGCATTGTAAGGTCCGCGCTGATCTGCTTTTTGCGCTTATTGGAAGCCTCTCCCCTGATTTAGTTTGTGTCCTATGAGCACCGTTGGCGCTCCTTGTGAGGTGCGCGGTGAAGGGCTTTGTCATTTATTGCAATACTGTGGTGTTTTTTTTTTCTGTATATGTATTTTTTCATGATAATTAATTAATGAAATCATAAATTAATATACTTTACCTATTTTAATTAATATATGCAGCAAGCAATGTGCTGAAGAGCTAACAATTTGTTTTGATGTTCCTGTAGCATACAATGTAGGTTTGCACTGTTGTTGAGTTAAGGTGTAAGTGTCAGCAATGTGTGCAGTGTGTAGTGTAAATAGGCTGCGTGCACGAGGGGAAAACGTTTGTAGAGCTGTGTAGTTCCGCATTCTGTAAGTTTGTGTTGTAAAATGGCGGCAATTGTGTATGTGGTACAGAGGTGTGGATGATTTAGCATCCATGCTAATAATGTATGTTATACATCGTACAGGTTTTTGTAAAAGTCATATGTGCTTGGCGGTGTTTTGCGGGTTTAGGGGTCGTGTAGCCTCGTTTTAGTTTTTTCGTCGGACATTTTTCTCTTGCTTAGGGGATTTTTGAGTGTCTAAACTCTGTAAACTCTGCCCCCCCCCCCCCTTGCTGTGTGTAATGTTTTTTTTTGTTTTTTTTTGTGTGTATTTTTTTTTTATTTATTTTTTGTTCGCAGGTCCGCATTTGCTGCCTGCAATGAGCCTTTGGCTCATTGCAGCCGAGGTTGGAGCCTTTAACTTACACAAATGCGTCCCCTCGCTTTGCGAGGGGCCGCATTTGTGGCCAAAACTGCGTCCCTGTGATATATATATAGATTAATAATGATTATTGCAGTATAATTTGATACCTTTTGTATTGGACAAATGTGTTATTTTTTTTTTGGACGAGCTTTCGAGAGGTTCAACCACTTTTTATCAAGTCTCCAGCAATACTAAGATGAAATGGAACCATCAGTTTGAATAAAAACAGCAGATGCAGATAGAGTGGAGACTGCTTCTCATATGAAATACATATAGGGTGAATAAACACAACATAGTAAAGGAAACATATATACACAATAATATATACACATATAGAACAATATATACATGAAACAAAGCACTGTAGTCCACAGTGATATCTTTCCTGTTGGACAAACATCTCGCTAACAGTGCCAGCATGTTAAGTTCTAGAATGAAAAAAATCACATGAAATTGTGATAATATGTTAGAAAACCCAAGTCCATATTAAGTCCAGTATTTTTAGTGTTGAAGAATGTAATCATCTTAATTTCAAATGCTTTTCTCTGTTGTTTTTACATTTTCCTCTGAGTATTTTTAATTTTAAGCTTTGGATGGAGTGATCATTCTGGTCAAAATGGTGAACCACTGGGCTACAATAACTGTCTGCATTATGCTTTCCTATTGAATGCCTGTGTAAATTCATCCTTAAATGCATTTTTTGTCTGGTTTCTTCAATGTAGCAGCCTGTGTCACATAAAGTACATTGTGTTAAATAAACCACATTGGATGATGTACATGTATACGATCCTTTGATGTTATAGGTTTTGTTGTTATGTGTGGCTATGTCATCATTACAAATGTGTTGACATAATTACAGACACGTTTCTTACAAGGTGTAGTTCTATTTTTTTATATTCAGTTGTTGGCCAATTTTCTGTTGACAAGTTTTTGTTTCAGGTTTGGTGGTTATTTAAATGCAAGGATGGGAGGTTTGGGGAATATATTTTTTAATTCAGTATCTACTGTTAGTAATGGTTGAAAATCTTTGATTTTTTTTGTATTTTTTCTAAAATTGGATGGTATGTGGTCACTAGAGGAATACGTGAAGTAGTTTCTTTTGCTTTGTACTTTAACATGTGTTCACAGGATATTTTGATAGTATTTGTATGGTTTGTAAATGGATACAGATAAGAATATTTCTTCTAGATTGGTCATAAATAGATTTGTGTATTGTGGAGTCCCCATCATTTGTAGGTAGGTATCTTTGTCAAAAGTAAAATAGTTGTGGGTAAGGATATATTCTGTTAATTTAACAATTACATCAGGGCCATATTTATTGTTTTGCATGTGTGTTGAAAGAAATGTAAAGCATGCCTCAGTGGTAACAAGTAGTGTGTTAGCAGGTAGGCCTTTAATCTGAGTTTGTTGAGATAGTCAGTGGTGTCTTGTATATAGCTACTGGTGTTACTAACTAATGGTTTAAGGATGTTTTCAACAAATCCAGATATATGTTCAGTCAGTGTGTCCTTACCTGTAATAATTGGTCTCCCTGGGTAGCCTAGTTTGTGGATTTTTGGCAGTGGGTATAAAGTCTCAGTTGTAGGATTGGCGAGGATGAGGTGTTCTAATTCTTGATGTATATTTTTAGGGACTTTTATGAGTTTCTTAAGTTGAAGAGCATATTTGTCTGTAGGGTCCTGTTTAAGTTTCGTGTAGTAGATGTTGTCTTACAGTCTTCTGTTGGCTTCATTTATGTAGTACAGAGTATTCATGATAACCACTGCACATCCTTTGTCTGCCGGTTTGATGGGGATGTCAGGGTTGTTTTTTAAATATACTGTATATTTGGCAGTTATTTCTGATGGATTAAGATTGTGTAAGTATCTTTTATATTGGGTTGATATAATAGATGAGGCAAAAACTTTCAATATAACTGTCCACTTTGGTGTTACGATCAGGTGGTGGGTTGAAATATTGTGGTATGTCCCTTGTTGTTAAAATATTCTGCCAGTCTCCATCTCCTCTGCTTCTGTCTGAGTATAGTTCTATTTTATCTAGGTTTATGTCTGGACAGAAATACAATCCTATGGAGAGGTCTCTGCTTGTGATAGCTGGTAGCTTGAGATAATTATTATTCCTGTGTGTTCTGTATATTTTTCAGAAAAACTATTTGCTTGAGTTGGTAGGTTTTTAGATATGTTGATAGAATTAAATTTGGGTATTTTCTTTTCTCTTCTTGTCTCTGTTATATGTTGTTTTGCCTAAAGAGGCAGTTGAGTTTTTTATTTTTTATAAATACATGTTGCTGTTTCTTGTGACGATGTTGTACTTCTTTTTCTACATGTTAAGCTTCATAAATGTTGCTCTCCTTTAGTTGTTTGAGGAGGCTTATTCTTTGGTGATTTAGATGATGTTTCTTTATATAAAGTTGATGTATTAGGGAATTTCTTAGTTTTTCACTTGTTTGTCTGTATGCATTTTCAGCATATATTGAGTTATGTGTAGATATTAGTGGATTCTTTATTTTAAGTCAATTTGCTATAATATTACTTTTCTTGTATTGTGACAAAAAATAAATGTCACTGTTAAGTTGTGTTATTTTTGTTGTTACTTTAATTAGTATTTTCTTTAGTCGTCTAAATGCGGTATCTTCCATAAAAGGAAGAGTGAAACAGCCATGAATGTCCATTAGTCTAGTAATTTAGTAATTATTAATCCATATATATATATATATATATATATATATATATATATATATATAATAATGAGTATTGCAGTATAATTTGATACCTTTTGTATTGTATTATCTCATGTTAGTAATGCTTCAGATTTGATAAAGAGAGGTTGAACCTCTCGAAAGCTCGTAAAAAAAAAAAATATACACATTTGTCCAATACTAAAGGTAAAAAATGATACTGTAATACTCATTATTAATCTCTATATATAGAGATTATTAATTACTAATATATATATATATATATATATATATATATATATATATATATATATATATATTAATATTTATTTATTTATATATGTGTGTATATATATATATGTCACTGTAGGGTGGCCCAGGAGGTCAAAACAAAGTTTGCCCCTCCTCCCTGGGGGGGAGGGGGTTGCACCGGGGCCCTCCATTCACTAGCTCCGCCACTGCCTACCAAATATTACCAGAAAATGTAGCAGGAGCAAATTTGCTTTTAATCATAAACTTGGAAAGCTTCAATTTAACTGACTGAGTGACATTTATAAATGGTAAGACCAAAGCGTGTATGTATGTCAGGATAAACCAAGGTAACACACCTCCAGCAAATGGAAAGGTTTAAACTCCAGTCTAAACAGAAGCTTGTGACTATTTAGGGCTGTCAAAAAGTATATAATATAGTTATTTAAAGTAAATCCTTGTTTAACAGGGATATTTCTGTGTACAAAATAAACACATACCTGTGCAGATTTCATTCTAGGTTTTAATTAAAGCATCACTATGATATTCCATATAAAGCTGATAACAAGAACCCTTGATTTTCTGATAATAAAGCATTTTTGATGGTGTGATAATATACTATACTGTTTTTGCATTTTTCATTATTTAATTACATCACTCTTATTATTACATCTAATGTATTTTAATAACAGGTAATAAATAATATCATATATAGATGTGAGTTGTGACAGTTTATTGATTCTTTATCCTGTAAAGATTAATTAAGTGTATACTGGGGTTATTATTTATTTACTGAGTTCATATCCTTTTTTTTTTTCCTTTTACAGATAGTGACATTTGTCAACCATGCCCAGACTATGAATGGCCAAATCAGAAGAAGGATCAATGTTTTCCAAAAGTCATTGAATATCTTTCATACACAAATGATCACCTCACCATTTTATTATTATTCTTTTCAGTTCCATTTATGGTATTAACTTTGCTTATTTTGGGAATATTTATTTTCTACCTTGACACTCCTATTGTGAAAGCTAATAACCAAAATCTCAGCTTTTTGCTCCTTGTCTCCATAATCCTGAGTTATCTCTGTGTGTTCTTGTTCATTGGTCGTCCTGTGGATATAACCTGTCAGCTCCGTCAAATCTCTTTTGGGATCATTTTCTCTGTTGCTGTGTCTTCTTTGTTGGCTAAGACTATCATGGTTGGAATTGCTTTCAAAGCTACTAAACCTGGTAGCAAATGGATGAAATTAGTTGACACAAAAGTGCCCAATTCCATAGTTATCATTTCTTCATCCATCCAAGTGATTATTTGTGTGAGTTGGTTGGTAATTTCTCCCCCTTACCAAGAGTTGAACATGCACTCTGACCCTAGAAAGATCATTGTACAATGTAATGAGGGGTCTGCATTTGCTTTCTATTCTGTCCTGGGGTACATGGGACTGCTGGCAGCTGTGAGTTTTGTCATAGCTTTCTATACTAGGACTTTACCAGACAGCTTTAATGAGGCAAAGTTCATAACCTTCAGCATGTTGGTTTTCTGCAGTGTTTGGATTGCAATGATCCCGGCTTATCTGAGCACCAAAGGAAAACAGATGGTGGCTGTAGAGATATTCTCCATACTAGCTTCCAATACTGGACTTCTAGGATGTATATTTTTTCCAAAATGTTATGTTATCTTGTTTAGATCTGAAATGAACACAAAACAGTTCTTGCTTGGCAGGATTCAGAAATGATTTAAATATATATATATATATATATATATATATATATATTTATATATATATATATATATATATATATATATATATATATATATATATTTATATATATATTTATTTTATCTCCACTTTATAGAATTTCAACTTTTGCACATAATTAGATCATGTCTTTAATATAAATCGATACACATAATGCATGTTACTGATTCCTTATAAAATACAATATGATAGGCTTTGCTCACTTTTTGTGACATTTTACTAAAACATTTAAATTCTTTGCACATTGTTATCTTCATTGTTTTATAGCATCATGTGAACTTTGTACAATAATTATTCTCAAATAAAAATTTAAAAAGTCCTGTAATTGAAAATATGTTTTACTCATTGTCACTTGAATCAGTCCTGGTCTGACTAATCTGAACTATCTCAAATGTATTATATAGTTATTTTAAATATATTTGAGTTAAAGGGATATCTAAGTTTGCTGGATTAATACATTTCTGCACTCTATAGGCAAAATGCAGCCTATATGTATACTGCACATCTCAGGGGGCAATTAACTCACTATTTACCTGCTGTTGCTTGCTCAACCAACAGTAGAGCAGTGTTGTCAGCCTCCCAGTCACTTCTGGGATATGACTCATCCCTGCTTCCTGTATATGTTGTGTGCGAGGTTCAAATCTTTAATTTAACCGGATTGGCCAAAAGGGGGTGTTAACCTTAATTTTAAACTGTCAAAAATTACAATATATTTTGCTAGCTTCAATGTAAGTGTTTACATTTTTATTTTGGTATTTTTTCATGTCATTTTATTTTTTTCATATACATTTAATTCTCCTCTATCAGATGCATTCATAATCCAGGAATTTTACATATCCCTTTAACAGAGACCTGAACATATTTCATTATATATTTTAAAAAAAAGTCATCACTATGCTATTCCAAATAAATCAGATGAAGAGAACCCTTGATTTGCCGGTAATAAAGCATTTGGTATGTATTTTATGTTGTTACATTAAAGCTATGTTGGATGCGCTTTTCGGTTCGCCCCCTATACTTTATCATTGAGGAAACTTTGACCCTGCACCTCACAGTCAGCAGACACATTCCAGCCAATCAGCAGCATTCACTCCCTTCCAGAGCATTCCATCTGAAGAACAGCATACATTTTAGAATCATTCTGAAGCTGCATTCGCTGTGAGAGGACAGATAGTGTAGCTGCTAGAGATTTAATAGGGAAATATATAGCCAGGCTGTGTATTTAGCTTCCATTACAGACCTCAAGGACTCATCTGATATCTGCTGCAAGGACAGCAACCCAAAAAGCCCTAGAACATCATTTATTTTATTTTATAATTTTTTTTCTGTGTAATCTAATTGCATATGCCTGCCTGCCAGCGTGTATGTGTGACAGGCTAACACCTAACAGCTTATATTTTGCTTATTTTCACTACTCATACCTGGTGGTGTACCATACATTGAAAACAACCATTTTTTTCCTGTAATCTAATTTCAGTTGCCTGCCTGTGTCAGGCTCACAGCTTATATTGTGCTCAGTGAAATAAAACAACACTTTTTTGACTGTAATCAATTGAATATCAGTTGCCTGCCAACAGGCGTGTCTGTGAGGCCTATTGCATCTACTGTGCCAACTTTTGCCAGTGCACAGTGATACATCATATCTGGTGCAACCGTAGTGTACAGTGACATAAAACAACACTTTTTTGATTGTAATCGATTGAATATCAGTTGCCTGCCTACAGGCGTGCGTGTGAGGCCTACAGCACCTACTCTGCCAACTTTTGCCAGTGCACAGTGACTCTCATATCTGGTGAAACCGTAGTGTACAGTGAAATAAAAGAACCCTTTTTTTACTGTAATCGATTAAATATTAGTTGCCTGCCTACAGGCATGTGTGTGAGGCCTACAGCGTCTACTCTGCCAACTTTTGCCAGTGCAAAAATGACAGGCAGAGGCAGGCCACCCCACAGGGGCCGTCATGGTGCTGTGATTCCCTTTGGCCCTAGAATAATGCCCAGTTTTCAGAGGCAACGTACCCTGAACTTGAAAAGTTCTGAGGACATGGTTGACTGGCTAACACAGGACACCCAATCTTCTACAGCTTCCGCTCGGATCCTAGACGCACCTTCCGCCTCCAGCTTAGCTTCGGGCACCTCTCCAGTTACCACTCGCCCGCCTGCCGCCACCACCAACACTAGCACCACAGCCGCTTCACTTGATCGGTCAGCAGAGTTATTTACACATCCGTTGGAAGAAATGAGTGATGCGCAAACATTAGTGCCAGAGGATGTAGATAACAGGGATATGTCCCAGTCAGGCAGCATTACACACATGGACTTACGGTCTGATGATGATGATGTTGTACCTGGTGCTGCTTCCTTTGTTAAGGTTGTCAGATACAAGTGAAGGGGTTGATGATGACGATGCGTCCATGGATGTCACGTGGGTGCCCGCTATAAGAGAAGAAGAACAGGAGGAAAGTTCAGATGGGGAGACAGATAGGAGGAGGAGACGAGTTGGAAGCAGGGGGAGGTCATCGCAAGTAGCTAGTGGCACAGTCAGACAGCATGCATCGGCACCCGGGGTCAGCCAGACAGCACGCCAGTCAACGCATGCTGTTGCCACCACCAGAATGCCGTCATTGCAGAGCTCAGCAGTGTGGCAATTTTTTGGTGTGTCTGCCTGTGATAACAGCGATGCCATTTGCAACCTGTGCAAAAAGAAACTGAGTCGTGGGAAGTCCAACACCCACCTAGGTACAACTTCTTTGCGATGGCACATGATGTCACATCACAAACGCCTATGGGATCAACACATGAGTACAAGCAGCACACAAAGTCAAAGCCACCATCCTCCTCCTGGTCCAGCATCTTCAGCCACGTCAACCACTGCTGCCCTGCTTGACCCCTCTCAACCATCCGCCACTCCGTGTCTCGCCCTGAGCAGTCCCTGCTCATCTGCCCACAGTCAGGTGTCTGTCAAGGACATGTTTGAGTGTAAGAAGCCAATGTCACAAAGTCACCCCCTTGCCCGGCAACTGACAGCTGGCTTGTCTGAATTCTTAGCCCACCAGCTTTTACCATACAAGCTGGTGGAGTCTGAGGCGTTCAAAACATTTGTAGCTATTGGGACACCGCAGTGGAAGGTACCCGGCCGAAGTTTCTTTGCACAAAAGGCAATACCCAACCTGTACTCGATTGTGCAAAAGGAAGTAATGGCATCTCTGGCACACAGTATTGGGGCAAGAGTCCATCTGACCACTGATACCTGGTATGCAAAGCATGGTCACGGCAGGTATATCACCTACACTGCGCATTGGGTAAACCTGGTGACGGCTGCGAACCATGGAATACGTTTCTCTGCAGAGGAGTTGGTGACACCGCCACAACTTGCAGTCAGGCCTGCTGCCACCTCCTCTACTCCTCCTACTCCATCCTCTTCCATAACCTCCTCGGCTGAGTCCTCTTCTGCTGCTGCAATGTCTTGCTCCACATCAACGGCACCTACCAGCTCCACAGGTACTATTCCACATCCCGGATACGTCAGTGTCACGCCGTCTTGGGGTTGACTTCCCTGAAAGCAGAGAGTCACACCGGACCAGCACTCCTGTCCGACCTGAACGCACAGGTGGATCAGTGTCTGACTCCGCACCAACTGTAGATCGGCAAAGTGGTTTGTGACAACGGAAGACATTTGTTGGAGGCATTGAATTTGGGCAAGTTAACACATGTGCCGTGCATGGCACATGTGTGTAATCTGATTGTACAACGCTTTGTGCATAAGCACCCAGGCTTACAGGACGTCCTGAAGCAGGCCAGGAAGGTGTGTGGACATTTCAGGCGTTCCTACACGGCCATGGCGCACTTTACAGATATCCAGCGGCGAAACAACATGCCAGTGAGGCGCTTGATTTTAGACAGCCCCACACGTTGGAATTCAACACTCCTAATGTTCGACCGCCTGCTCCAACAAGAAAAGGCCGTTAACGAGTATTTGTATGACCGGGGTGCTAGGACAGCCTCTGCAGAGCTGGGGATTTTTTTGCCACGTTACTGGACGCTCATGCGCAATGCCTGTAGCCTTATGCGTCCTTTTGAGGAGGTGACAAACCTGGTCAGTCGCACCGAGGGCACCATCAGCGACATCATACCATTTGTTTTCTTCCTGGAGAGTGCCCTGTGAAGAGTGCTGGATCAGGCCGTAGATGAGCATAAAAAAGGAAGAGGAAGAGTTGTGGTCCCCATCAGAAACAGCCTTATCAGCATCGCTTGCTGGACATGCGGCAACGCTGGAAAGAGGATTGTGAGGAAGAGGAGTAAGAGGAGGAATGTGGCTTTGAGGAGGAGGAGGAAGACTAACCACAACAGGCATCCCAGGGTGCTCGTTGTCACCTATCTGGTACCCGTGGTATTGGACGTGGCTGGGGGGAAGAACATACCTTCAGTGAGATCACTGAGGATGAGGAACAGGACATGACTAGCTCGGCATCCAACCTTGTGCAAATAGGGTCTTTTGTGCTGTCGTGCCTGTTGAGGGAACCTCGTATAAAAAGGATGAAGGAGAATGACCTGTACTGGGTGTCCACGCTACTAGACCCCCGGTATAAGCAGAAAGTGCCTGAAATGTTACCGAATTACCACAAGTCGGAAAGGATGCAGCACTTCCAAAATAAATTAAAAAGTCTGCTTTACACAGCGTTTAAGAGTGATGTCCCAGCACAATGGCAATCTAACAGCGGAAGAGGTGAACATAATCCTCTTCCTCCCACGACCACGCCGGCAAGGAGAGGACGCTTTACAGACTTGTTGTTGATGGAGGACATGCAGAGCTATTTAAGTCCTATGCATCGCCACAGCCCTTCGGGTCCACCCTCAGAGAACGACTCGACCGTCAGGTAACAGACTATCTCGCCTTACCTGCATATATCGACACTATGAGGAGCGATGAACCCCTTGACTACTGGGTGTGCACGCTTGCCCTGTGACCTGAGCTATTCCAATTTGCCATAGAACTCCTGTCCTGTCCCGCTTCAAGTGTCCTGTCAGAAAGGACCTTCAGTGCAGCAGGAGGTTTTGTCACTGATAAGAGAAGTCACCTAGGTCAAAAAATTCTAGATTACCTCACCTTTATTAAGATGAATGAGGGATGGATCCCGAAGGGACTAACAGTGGGCGATACATTCGATTAAAAAAGGCCTGATAGATGAGCTGCCTTGAGCTAATAATGGTCCACATACTGCTGTATTTTATCCCTGAATGCCGGATGACTTGCGTGACTTATCCGCCACCAACTAGGGTTCAAGACGCAATGTTTTAGGGCACTTTCTGCCTGGCAAACTAACATACATTTTTCTGGTCGCTGCAGCAATACCTAATTTTTGCATTTAAATTCTTTTATTGTCAGAAGGCGTACAGCATGTAATGAAAAATAAAGCATTTTTGAACAATCTTGCATAACAGTTGTGCAAAAATACCTATTTACAATAAAGACATTTTGTGAAAGTTAGCTGGCTAGTCCTTCATTTTTATTTTTTAGGTTAATATTTTTTTTTATTTTTTACTGTGATTGCAATCTAAGAGATACCTAAAACATGGTAAAAAAGACAATAGTAAAGAGTATGGCCCTCATTCAATTGTGATTTGGCCAATTGAATAGTGCTCTAAATAAGCACATAACATATTTTTTTTAAAGAAGTTTTTAGTTAGTGAAATCCTTGCTTTTGGATAGATGTTTAATAACTAAAAACTTCTTTAAAAAAATATGTTATCTGCTTATTTAGACCCCTATTCAATTGGCCAAATTGCAATTGAATGAGGGCCTAAATCTGCAGAAAACTCCAAAGTCCTATTAGCTATCACCCCCCCAGCAGTATTAGCTTATTATTTACAATATCTAACCTGGGCAATCACCCTTGGGTTACCCTAGGGCAGGATTCAGTAAGCGACCTCTCCTTTCCTGGCATGATTTTGCCGCCGGTTGCTTCTGAAGGTTCTCCAGGGGTCACCCACTCCGGTCCTTCCCCCAGTGTCACTTCAACCAGTAACAAATGTTTTATATTTGTAAAGCGACCCAATGATCACCCTTGATAGAGGTTTATCTTTACAAATTTTGGAGAACCAATTTAAGACCGGTGTCCCCTGTTTCCAGGTCAGGGAGTGTGTGAAATGCCTCAGCCTACAGTAATTGTAATGTTCTGACAGCGGTAGCTCATGCTTGTCCCTCAGTTCCTCATAGGTGAGCATCTGGCCCTTTACTAACCAGTCTCCCAGTCTATCTAGTTTCCTTGACCTCCAACAGTGTTGTGATGTTGTGCTCATGTGTTTCGGGGCCTGAGGGTGGTTAAGAATTGGGGTTATTTGGGTGGATCCAGGGAACAAACCCGTGTGTTTCTTGGCCCATTTCCATTAAGATAGTGAGTGTCTGATTAGGGGGTTTGGCGAGTTTTTAAGGCTCTGAGGCAATTCTGATAGCCAAGCCACCTTGTCCCAGGTTAAGGGCCTTAAAGTGTGGTTCTCTAAATACACCCAGGGCGGTTGATGCCCTATAGAATGTGCTATTGGGAGAAAAGATAACTGTGCTGCATTGTGGTAATATTTTAAGTTTGGACACAATAGTCTCCCCTCTGACTTATGAAGGTACATAATTTTCTTTGTGATGCGTGAGGGAGAGTGGTTCCAGATAAACTGAAATATTTTCCTTTGAATATTTTCTAATTCTTTTTATTTATTCGGGAACAGGAGTGTTCGGAATATGTAGAGCAACCTAGGAAGGACATTCATTTTTATCGTATTTATTCTCCCTAGCCATGATATCCTATACTTTGTCCATTTACTCAGGTCATTAATTATTGTTCTATAAAGTTTGGAGTGGTTGGCTTTGTACAAGTCCTCTAGCTTAGGGGTTAGTCGGATTCCCAGGTAGTTTATGTGGTTCTTATCCCACTTAATATTAAACTTCTCTTGGAGACCCTGCTTCTCTACTGCTGTTAAGTCAATCCCTAGTGCTTCTGTCTTCTCTATGTTCAGTTTAAAGCCAGAAAACTGACCAAACTCCTCCATCGTTCGAATCAACTCTGGGACCGATTGGGTAGGGTTTGAGAGCATACACAGCAGGTCATCTGCAAATAGACAAGTTTTGAAATGGTGATGGCCTATTTTTATACCTGTGATACCAGCGTTGGCCCTAATTGTCTAAACCAGGGGTTCTATTGCTATTACGAATAGAAGGGGAGAAAGGGGGCACCCCTGTCTTGCTCCTCTTTCTATTTTAATTAAGGATCTCTCATCTCCCAGAATCTGTAACCTTGCCCTGGATGATTTGAATAATGAGTGTATGAGATTTATGAAATGGCCTTTAATACCAATTTTTTCAAGCTTGGCGTATAGGTAAGTTTACTCCAGGGAATCAAACGCCTTTTCAATGTCAAAGGCCATAAGACAGGCTTGAATTTTAGAGGCTTTGGTGTGGTACAGTAGGTTCATGACTTTTCTAATGTTGTCTCCCGCTTGCCTGTGGGAGACAAAGCCTACTTGGTCATTATGTATTAACTTCTATCCGCTATTATTTTGACAGGATCTTTGTATCACATTTTAGTAATGATATTGGCCTGTAGTTTTTTGGTTCTAGGGCATCTCGACCCTCCTTAGGGAATAGAGCGATATCTGCCCTGTTCAGCTCTGCTGATGTTTGCTTGCCTTCTAGAACCCTGTTAGAGTGACCAAGTGCGGGCCTAATATGTCTATAATTTTTTTATAATATAAATTGGTGTACCCGTCTGGGCATGGTGACTTACCAGGTTTGAGGTTCTGGACTGCTTTTCTCACTTTCTCTAGGGTCACTTTGGCATTTAAAGTCTCTAAGTCATTTTCTTCTATTAAGGGGAGATCACAGGAATTATGAAATCCCCTCATTTTGTGTAGATCTCTGTGTTTTGTTGCCGTATAAAGGGTATTGTAAAATTTTGTAAAAATCTTCTGGATCTTATTTGGGTTCGTTGTTTTTTCTCCCTTCGAGGTCTTAATTTGAAGTATCCTATTTTGTGTTGTTTTGGTTTGTAGTTTCCTGGCTAGTAACGGGCCAAGTTTATTGCCTTTATTGAATCCGATAGAAATAAATAGTACAACTGAACACACCACTCCTATCTGGTGGCACCTTAGATTGCATGTGCAGTGCCCCAAATTTAAAGTGGGAGGACTGACCAAGTATCTTTTTCCATCTCCCGCTTCCAAAAATCCATGCCATATACACGTCCCCTGATAGGTGACGTAACAGGTATTAAACTAATTGGAATAAATAGTACAACTGAACACACCACTCCTATCTGGTGGCACCTTAGATTGCACGTGCAGTGCCCCAAATTTAAAGTGGGAGGACCGACCAAGCATCTTTTTCCATCTCCCGCTTCCAAAACTCCATGCCATATACACGAACCCTAATAGTGGACGTAACAGGGATTAAACCGATAGGAATAGTACTACTTAACAGTACACACCTTATAATAATGCAGACAGAGGCAACACAGAGAGAGGAGTCTGAAGAAGAGGAGTCAGAGGAGGAAGGTGGCTTTGAGGAGGTGGAAGACCAAACACAGCAGGCGTCCCAGGGGGCTTGTTGTCACCTTTCGGGGACCCTTGGTGGCTGGGTGGAGGAAGAGACCTTCAATGACATCAGTGAGGACAAGGAACGGGACATGGCTAGCTTTTTATCCAACCTTGTGCAAATGGGGAGTTTGCGGTTGTGCAAAGGGACTGTTTGCGGTTGTTTTCGGTGCATTAAACTGGGAGATTGGTCTGTTACTGTGAAGCGGGTGTAACCCTTACACTACCTGATTGAGACAACATCATACCTGATGTTTTAAAGCATGTTATTCCAAACAATTTAGGAATGTTAGGTGATTTATGCCCTTTATGGCTTAAAACCAGACTCTGCATCAACTATGTAATTTTCCGTGGGAGTTTTGCCATGGATCCCCCTCTGGCATGCCACAGTCCAGGTGTTAGTCCCCTTGAAACAAATTTCCCATCACTATTGTGTCCAGAAAGAGTCCCTGTGGGTTCTGAAATTCGCCTGCCCATTGAAGTCTATGGCGGTTCGCCGGGTTCGCCCGTTCGCGAACATTTGATTGAAGTTTGCGTCCGCTGTTCGCAAACCGAAAATTTGATGTTTGCGACATCACTACATATAAGTAATTTCTTAAAGATGTTAAACCATTATTTTCTAAAATTATTGCTTCACCTTCTATTCTCACCACTTGTTCCATGTTCCACTATTGCTCTCATAATAAACTTTCTAGGATACAAATATCAATAAGAACTTAAAATGTGTCTCTCTGTGGGTCTAGGAGCCAAAACTATTCTGAGGGAGATACAGATCATTGTATACAAAAATGCACAACAGCTTCTCTACACATACATACACACATCTAAAAAATCTGGGTGGAATATGTCCCCCTCGCCCCCCCCCCCCCCCCCCCGCCCCCTAGTTCCTATGTCCATGCCTATATGTAAGATATGTAAAGGCTTTTATTACCAGATGCTCAAAAATAATTACTAATTTTTAATTTGTTATACATTTTCTTTCCCTCTTATCAATATATATATTATATATATATATATATATATATATATATATATACAGTATATATATATATATATATATATATATATATATATATATATATATATTGTGACAATGATGGCCATACAAACAGTTCCTCATATTTATTTCTGACCCTTGATATAACAATAACAGAAGGCTTTTATAAGTTTATCCAATTTTAATAGATTGATTGTCAAGTACAAAAACAACAAAACAAAAATAATGAAAATAAAAGTTACATTCACATTCTGACTAACTTCAGGGACACCCTCTCTGTGCCTGGACAGCTTTTCTGTCACGGGGAAAAACAAAATACTGCACTCAAAATTACCCTCAGTAATTGCAGGATACTTTTGCTGTTTGAAGTAATCACCCTGGGCATAGCATAGGCCCCTATGATACTGCAGTTTTTTCTTAAACTGCAGAAAGTCCAAAACCCTCAGCCTCTTGCTTGGGGTTTAATATAATAAATCAGATACCTTTTTTTATCCAGTGTCTCTGCCAGTCTTTGCAGCTTTCCTTTGGTAAACAGGCCTGCAAATCCTCTGTAAGCAAATTCTCTCTCTCTGTTTTCATCGCTTCACACAGGCAGCTGCACTACCTGTGTTTGCTGGATATTCTCGCCCTCACTCCACAGATCCTCAAGCTTCCTGTGTCATTACAAATTCTTTACAAATTGCATCAATTCTTGATTGTAGATTCAATCAGGAACAGTGAGTAAGCCTTTCTCTATAGCTTGCTATCGCTGCTAACAATAGCACACCAACTGGGCCTCTTTGAGCAGACTCCACACTCTGCTCCCACTGCTTAGGCCCAAGCCTAAGTGATGACTCCACCTATTTCTCTGCTGTTGTCTTTAAGGCAATCAACAGCTGGGTTTTAATTAGCCTCTGAACACTGCTCTGAGTTAACTCTTTCTGTCATACGAGAAATCTTCCAGGATCTTTGATTAAACCGACCTTTAGGGGCACTCCTTAAATGACTCTGTTACAATATATATATATATTTGTGTTCACAATATAAGCAAACAAGGCTTGAGCAAGTTTAGTTGTTTTTTTTCTCAGTTAATCCTAGAAGACAATCAGAGTGCAGGGGTTCGCTCAGCCCCCTACCAAAGAGTTGGGTAAAACTTGTAGTTTAGGCAGGGATCACTTTCCTTTATTCTGAGACTCTGAGTTCCATTCATAAGTTTATGTATGGGTGCCATAGTAATGTGTGGGATATATAGGCCAAATGACATTCATAAGTTACATAATTTCATAGTTATATAGTTACATAGTAATTGAGGTTGAAAAATAACTTTTAGTCCATCAAGTTCAACCCTTTTAAATCTCCTCTGATCTGAAATATGCAAATGAATTGTTAATTGTTAATTGATCCAGAGGAAGGCAAACAGAAAAAAAACAAGTGAAACTTTGCCAATTGTCTTAAAAGGGAAAAAAAAATCCTTCCTGACCCAGATACTGGCGATCAGACTCCCTGGATCAATATCCCCTCTCTAAATATCCAGGATAACTCTGAATGCACTTTTTATTTACTGCTGCTATACCGTTCTTAATACATGCTAATATTTTATTTGCCTTTGCAGCTGCTGCTTGACACTGAGCACTGTTACCTAGGTGGTTGTCTACAAGCACTCCTAAATTTCTTTCAATATCTAATACCCCTAGATTTGCTCCATTAAGGGCCCTATTAAATTCCAAGCTAATAACGTGAAGCTCGCAATGGCTGAGGCCTTGAAAATTGGAAGATTTATGGTGCTATTAAATTAGAAAGTCTGCGACCTACGAGATGGATAGAATGTAATCAGTTAAGCAAGCCCGTAGATATGGGTTCAGATGGAGCCAATGGAAACAGAGATCGTCAGCATTCCGTCACAGAAAAATGGAGGAAGGATTCCAAAGTCTTACAGGGTTCAATTACGAGTTACGATTGAACCCACATTCCAGTCATAATGCAATGTTAATAAAGCCGCAAATATGATGTTCTATCACATGCAAGTTACAATATATGTATTAACACATTGATTGCCAGGATCAATATAACACAATAATTATACGTGAAATCAAGATCGAGAATTTTTTAGTGTCTAAACTGTTTTATTTTGAGCTAAATGAAGGTGTAACTTGTTTTTTTGAGGTTGTGGATGCTCCCTCTTGCTGTCGGTAAGCTTTTTCTGTATGTGCTGTGTGTATTTATTGTGTTTTTGCTTTATTCCTGTCCGCGTCTTGCGTCCAATTTTTGCGATGTCGTAATGTGTGGTATGCGTCTTAGCGGATTATCCGTACGTGTTTTTCGTGTTGAGAGTGCTGTAGCCTCGTTTTCATTTTGTTCGGCCGCCATTTTTTCTCTCGCTTAGCGTTTTTTTTAGTGTCTAAATGGTTTTATTTTGAGGTAAATGAAGGTGTAACTTGCTTTTTTGAGGTCGTGGATGCTCCCTCTTGCTGTCGGTAAGGTTTTTATGTATGTGCTGTGTGTATTTATTGTGTTTGTTTTTTTTTTGATGTTCGCGAGTTGCGGACGTATTTTTTTGCTACGTTTTAACTGCTCGCCTCGCTACGCGAGGACGCCAGCAATGAGGGCCTGCAGCGCTCATTGCCAAAGTGCTACGGTTTAAAGGCTGCGCGAGGCGAGCCGGGCGATGAGCGCCTGCTAAGCCCGCTAAATCGTACGGACCACGCAAACAGCGTGGCGACGACTCGTAGCAGGACAATTATAATATGTGATTGAGATCTTTCCTTCCCAGATGCATAACTTTACATTTATTTGTATTAAATTTAATTTGCCATTTAGATGCACATTCTTCTAATTTATGTAAATCCCTTTGGAGGGAAAGTACATCATTATCTAATTTAATTACCTTGCACAACTTTGAGTAATCAGCAAAAATTGAGACACTACTTGCAAGTCCCACTTTTAAATGAACAAATATAACACATACATTTTAATTTTTAGAATATAAAAAACGAAAAAATCCTGTGTGACTTGTTCAAATATATATCTTATAGATAGGTGTATAGACAGAACCATAAAAATATATGGACCCTTAATTAATAAGGGAACTGAAGGCATATGGAAATATCAAGCAGGAGTAATGAATATGGAATAAATTAGCACAAATACATAAAAGATTGGAGAAATCTCCAAATAGTGCAATATTAATAAGATCCCTATAATAAATCAATAAATTCTGTACTGGTATTTCAAACCACAAATATACCAATTGTCATAATTCCATTCAGTAATCTTCATATTGCCTTACAACTGTAATCCTTGGTTACTGAATAAAGGTTAAATCCATATTTGCATAATTGCACAATGTTGAAGAGTTCAATAGTATATGCTTGTTACTTCAATACTGAAACATACATAACAGTCACCACTTTGTGGTTTTAATTAGCACTGGGTAAATGTAAAGGATTAACTAATACAGCCAGGTGCTCGGCACTGCACCACAATCAGCTGTATCCGCCTAATGCAGTTTTAAATACTTGCGTTTAGTAGCATCAATGCTGTCCCAATCGGGAGCCTCCTTGGAGTGCAGTGTACTGCTGAAAAAACTCTTCAATATGGAATGTCCATGCTGTAAAAAGAAGTTGCCGACAATATTGATTCACCTAGACCTATCTAGGCTTCCTCAAGGGCTCAATATGTTAAAAAGGAGAGGACCAAATACTGAACCCCGAGGAATGTCACTTAACAAATTAATCCAGTTGGAGTATGTACCATTTACCACAACCGTTTGCTTCCTATCTTTTAGCTCTCGATCATTGAGCAGTAATTTGCTGCAATTCCTGTATCTCTTAGTTTGCACAATAGTCTTCTATGCACAACTGTATCAAAAGCCTTAGCAAAATACCAAAAGACTACATCCACTGAGTTGCCTTGATCCAGGTTTCTTCTGACCTCCTCATAGAAACTAATTAGATTTGTTTAATATGACCTATCCCTCATAAATCCATGTTGACTGCTACTTATAATCCTGTTCAAATAGACATATTCTTGTATAATATCCCTTATTAACCCATCTAAAAGCTTTCCCACTACAGAAGTGCGGCTCACTGATCTATAATTTCCCACATTTACTCTTGCTCCTTTCTTCAATATAGGTATCACCTCTGCTTTTCGCCAGCCAGTTGCCCTTGATCCTGTGTTGAGTGAATCTTGAAAAATTAAATATAATGGTTTGGCTATTACAGAACCCAGTTCCCTTAGTACCCTTGGATGTATTCCATCAGGACCCAGGGCTTTATTAACATTTATTTTCTCCAACCTCTTTTGGATTTCTTCCTGCATTAACCAATTTTTTGGCAAAGGTAGTGTAGCCCCATTTTGTTGCAGTGTCCCAATTACTGGTACCTCCCTTGTGTATACCGAAGAAAATAATTTATTTAGCTCATCTGCCTTTTCATGGTCACTAATTATCAGATGGCCTGTGTCACATTGTAATGTTCCTATAGCTTCCTTCCTCACCTTCTTCCCATTAATATATTTAAAAAATATTTTAGGGTTAGTCTTACTCTCTTTTCCAACTAATTTTTCATTTTCTTTTTTAGCCAGTCTAATCGCCCTTTTGCAAGCCTTGTTGATTTCCTTGTACTCCCATAAAGCAGTCTCTGTCCCCTCTTGTTTGTATAATTTAAATGCCTGTTTTTTACTCTGTATCTTGATCATTAAATCATTATTAGGCCACATGGGTTTATTCCTGATTTACTCCTTGTACTTTTATTTCCACAAGGTATATGCCGATGTGTATGTATATTTAGGGCCTCATTCTATTATCGGCCGCAGCCGTTGCGGGGCCGCAAGGACCGGCCGCAAGCTATCCGGCTATTCTATTCCCCTCCGGCCGGGGGTTCTGGCAGGCTTGCGGCCGGCGCCTTGCGGCCGCTCGCGCCGGAGGAAAGCCTTTGATCTAAAACGGCCGCAAGAAAATCGGCCGTAAGAAAAGCCTGGTTGCGATTCAATTGCTCCGGGAACCCTGTCTGCAAGGCTAAAAACGAGCCGCAGCTTACTTGCAGCAAACAGGTCCCGCTAGCACCAATTAAGCACATAAAATAGCTCAAATAAAGCCATCCTGCACTTTGCGGAGTCTATAAAGTGATATTCGGGGTTAGAAAAAATAGCACATAATTATCCTATACTCAAATCCGTAAAATATATATTTTTTAATATACGTAATATATACATGTAAAAAGTCCATAGGGCTTGGAGCACCTCAGACACGCCCACGCCGCAGCCGGAAAATAAACAGTTAATTTGAACTCGGGTTTGGGCAGATGTGCAAGCTTGAGAGTGGGTTAATTTTAATCCTCATGTCCCCCAATATGATCCCTAGCATTTACAGAGCTGTACAGTGCGGGCTTGAATTTATTTTTGAGTTTTTACATTTCAGAGCTTACGGCCGGTTTCAAAATTTACGGCCTGCCGTAAGGGGAGATCTTTGCGGGGCTGTTTAATTGAATTGCAAGGTAACGGGACCCCCGCAAGGAATCGCAGCCTTACGGACGATTTACGGCCGATAATAGAATGATGCCCTAAGTAAGGATTTGAACGTTATCCATTTATGTCCAGTTTTTTTACCTAGCAGTTCTCTGTCCCAGTCTATACTTTCTATACATTTTGTGTTTATTTGTGCAAATCAATATGTTTTTCATGGCAAAGGTACTGGCATGGGTGTAACTTTTTAGTATTACATTTTTTTTGGTTTTACTATTTTTGTTATATTTAATTTATTTTAATGTATTTTATATTTCAGACTATGTGCTGTTAAACTGGATATTAATGACGACATTACATAAAATTGTGTTATTGTCAATTAGTCCTGTTTTTTATGTGACAATAAATGTAACTGGTTTTATATAGTTCTTATAATGGTAATATACACCAGTAGAGGTTTTACTAAAATTTTACAGCTGACAGAAATTAGAGGCTGATGGAATTTTTCTTGGGTTTTGACTAGTTGGTTTTGAGAGTTAGTTAACTTTAGTTAAGGTAGGTTCTTCGATCCTGAGAATGAGAGGAACATAGCCATGGGATTTCCGTACTCAACCTTGAAGTTGGGCCCCGAGCTGGAGCTGGTGTATCAAGCAAACCACCAGTCCCTGTTGGTCTTCACCTTGGAACCTCGATTTAAGCTGCAGGCTATGGGTGTCCCCAAGTTACCATCTAAGGAGAGATTGCCTCAACCAAACCTGGATAGCTGAACTATCACCAGCCCAACCCGCATGAGAGAAATGGGGTGTGCAAGTTATTGGGGTCTGGAGCAGCTCCAAGGTTTATTTGTCTTTTAGGGGCTGACTTTGACTTCAATAACAATTTTAGCAATTCGGGCTCCCTATTAGTTTGTATGGGCAGTCGCGAACAATGACTAAGTTCAAGTTCTTACTAATTTGTGGTTAACCACAGACAAAGAGGTATCAGTTGGAAAACACCACTTGATTCTGTTCTATTGATACAAAGTGTTTCAATTGCTGTTTCTACAGCCTTGTTAAGAATACTTGATGACTCAATCAGCCCTGTGAATTTCCCATTGAATTCTATTCAGCCTACACTACTGCTTACCGTGAGTTTGAACCCAACCAGGCCCTGGAACTGGGAGCAAACTGGGTATTGTGGTTGGCTACTGAAAGCCCTTACTGGTCACCCTTAAAGTGGTACTAGCCCAAAATATTTTTATTAGCCCAATGTAATAGTTATACTCCAAAACATACACTGCACATAAAATATTTGTTCACAAAATTAAAAAATGACCCAGAGCCCCATAGGTTTAAATAACCTGACAAAATGAGATCTTAGGGGCCAGGGCATACAACGAGGCTTTGGGGAAAAACATCACATAATAACACAAATCAGCAAGTGATATAGTCAAATGGCCATGATATTAGTGCTTATGTCAGGTAGCTACATAGTTAGTGTCCATCAAAGTCCAGTTGCTGGCTCCAAGAGTCCTGAGAGGGTCAAGTCAGGATCCTATGCAACCTGCAGGTAGGAAAGGCCTTCTTGGCCTTTTCAAGCCTAACAAAAAGTGGGTTGTGACATAATATATATTTTAAATGTGTCTGAAGCATATAAAACACTAGTGACTTGCCCTTCAAAAATAATGGGAGTAGAATTGTAAGCCTGTCAATACTGTTTGCCACACAATGCAAGGCTAAGGGCCTTCTGAGCACCTTTGGTGCTCATTGCGAGCCCTGTGCTGATCGCCTTTAGCGATCATTGCTAGCCTCTCCCCCTGTGTACTTTACAGGGCCCGCAATGATCACCTTAGGTGCTCATCGCGAGCCCCACGATTAGCTCCTTTGGCTCTCTTTGCGTGGCTCTCAATGATCACCTTCAATGATCATTGTGAGTCTCACCACCCATGTAGTTCAGGGGCCTCACCATGAGTGTTACTGCCTTGGGTTTAGTATTACTGGCTTGGGTTTAGTATTACTGCTTTTGGTGAAGTGTTACTGTATTGGTGTAAATGTTATGGTTGTGGAGGAAGTGTTACTGGTTTTCCTAAAGTGTTAGGGATTAAGGTGTCTTTTTTGTGAGCTTTAGCCTCGTATTTATCCTGTTCGGTTTTATTGTCTGCCTTTTTTCCCCCCGCTTTTTTCCAATTATTAATCATGAAAAAACTGCAAATATGCCTCAAATTAAGTCGCAACCTCACTCACAGGCTCCCTGGCTCTCCCGCTGTGCTGTGTGTGAGTGTGTAAGTTAATTTGAGTCCTATTTGTTTTTTTGTTTTTTCAGCTTTTAACTGTTCAGTGATTCAGTCATATTTTTGCGAGGCCCACAGTCCATATACGTGCCTATGGGCCATAATTTTGTGGCCCTCGCTAAAGCAGCCTAGGTCCCTTGGGCGCTAATTGCAGCCTAAGTCCTGTGTGCCTCAACTGCTCTCCTCGCTTTGCGAGGCTCTCAGTGAGTCCCTTGTGCCTAATTCCCACGTGGTGATGAAAAGAACTAAAGATGAAATTATAGTATAAAAAAAGTATGTGTTATGAGTGGCCCTGCAATGCTAAGCTAGTAACACATGGTAGCACGACTTAAGCACGCTTGCTGAAGTTGCACCGACTTATGGAAGTAGACAATTGGTAGGAAATAAAAAATGTCATCCTTTCCCTACAAAGGATTAATCATTTATTGCATTATCATATATCACATTTGATGTATGGATAATGAAATTAGCTATGATATCACATATAATTTAATATATATAACAACAATAGTAGAAAGTTCACATCACTCTGCACAAGCTGTAAAACAAGATATGCAAAGGCTTTTTTGAAATTCTAATGAACTTATCAGGGTTATGATCGGGTCCCCTGCAGCCAGAGGGGAGCTTAATTGGAGGGTACGCAAGGGCATCACAGCCCTTGCAATGGCTCCAGGGTGCAAGTAAGCTGTGGCCATTTTGGGGTGTTTTACAGGGTTGACGGGAGGGTGATCGTATTATTTGAATAGGACTGAGTGGTTTCATGCAGCCGAATCTCTTGTGGCCGACTGAGATTAAAGGCTCTCCCTGCAGAAAGCTGCGATCGGGGTGGCCGCAAGGTAACGCAGGGTGCCGTCCACAAGCCACTCATAGCTGTTGGCCGCAATGGATTAGAATAGCTAAGTAGCTTGCAGCCATCCCTTGTGGCCACACAGCTCCTATGGCCCGGATTTCAGGCCCTAGGTGTTGTAAACCCCATTATTGCTTCATAACATGAAAAATGTATCTATTAAGATTTTTTTTTAAATCCTCCACAGCAATGAGATAGAGGTCTAAGATTTTAAAAAAGAACAATTGATCAAGAGGCATCCAAATTAAATGAGTACTATTAATTTCTCCCATTCTTTTAAGCACTTGAATAAAAATGTCACCATGTTCAAATTATTTATTTTTTATAGCTCTTATAATTAATAATAGAATTGCTAAATCTATATTTCATATTGGCTTTTTTTGTATGATATCCATTTTAGTTTAAATTGAATAGCTCTGATTTCCATTCTGTCTTGCCTATCATATATATCTACTAGCATCTGGCTGTTTTTTGCTGATCTATTTTTTAATTATTAATTTTTTCTTACAATAATCATAGTTTTTCAATTAACTTAATTTAATTTTGTCAATCCCTAAAAAAGAATCAATTAAGGATCCAAGATAAGTATAATTCCCATTTTATTTTCAAGCCAGAGCTACTCCAAAATTTGAAGATTTTTCCAAAGGGCCAGAAAAAAATTGAGTGCAGTTGGGATCCCAATTTTTACATTTAGGACACTCATTGAGACTCTATTAACAACCCTACCTACTTTATAGAGTTTAAATGTATTATAAGATTCTGAAAGTTTCTTATTAAGTGTTATCTTTTCCACTTTTAGTGCCTTTTCCTTGAAATACTATAAGAAATTATGTCTCCTCTACCAACTACCTTATAAGACTCCCAAAATTATTATTCTCAAAATTCTACAATTTTTTTTCAGAAGCTCTATACATTTGTAATCCTCTACAGCAATGAGATAGAGGTCTAAAATATTAAAAAAGATCAATTTATCAAGAGTAGGAAAAGCATCAAAATTAAATGAGTACTATTATTTGTTCTCATTCTTTTAGGCACTTGAATAAAAATGTCACCATGTTCAAATTATTTATTTTTTATAGCTCTTATAATTAATAATAGAATTGCTAAATCTATATTTCATATTGGCTTTTTGTATGATATCCATTTTAGTTTAAATTGAATAGCTCTGATTTCCATCCTGTCTTACCTATCATATAAATCTACTAGCATCTGGCTGTTCAAGGTATTAATGAGTTCTGACATTTTGGGAATTTCTTTGCTGATCCATTTTTTAATTATTCATTTTTTCTTACAATAATCAAAGTTTTTTAATTAACTTAATTTAATTTTGTCAATCCCTTAAAAAAGAATCAATTAAGGATTCAAGAAAAGTAACATTCCCATTTTATTTTCAAGCCAGAGCTACTCCAGAATTTGAAGATATTTCCAAAGTGAATAATTTGAGAATATTTAGCTTTTGCTATTAAATGTGAAGAAACCCAAAAAAAAAAATCAATGCTTGAAAAAACAGGTACAATCTTTCTCACAAGGGATAATAGTCTCCAAGAATCTACTACTCGCAAATTCTTTATCAATCCATGAATGAGCATAGTTTCTCATTTGTCTTGTTTTGAGTTACTTTATGTCAGCTTATCACATTCATGGGTTCTCAACCTGTCTATATTTCCCAAAGGAATTTCAATAAAATCCCCTCCAATCATGAGTGGATATTCAGTGACATCATCTTTTCCAAGATTTATGAGGTGGGCATATATGTCTTCTATGTGGTTTGCCATGCTCTTTTATATTAAGATAAGTATATTAAGATAAGTATATTGTAGGAACATTATATCTGCCAATGTCTTTTATTATATCTTAGATAAGAATATATCCCTTGTGGTCATTCTCTAACATGTCCCCAGTGACTTCCCAATTTACTCCTAACTGCGAAAGGATGGACAGACATAATAATAACAACTTTCAATCAATACTGTTACAGGACACAAATCTCTATAAAAATGTGAGTATCAATATTTGCCTTGTTACGTAATCTTAAGTGTCTCCTCACTGTTGCTTTCCAAATCTTCTTCATTTCTCAAGAATGTGATAACATCATGTACTTTATTAAAAAATATAATTATAGAACACAACCTTCGAAAGAAAGTGCACTAAAGCTTCTATTTCTTGTACTTATGGGTTTCCTGATATGAATTAACCTTTACAGAAGTGGTTTCTTTATTACCTTAGATGTTGTATAATGACACAAACATAATAATACATTCCACATATGTGCCTATGGGAATGTTGGGCATCAAATTCTGATGACTTTTTGGTTTACTGTGTCTTTAACTGCTTCTCCAGCTCTCAGAAATTGTTTCAAATCCATTTGAGAGTGCTGTTTAATACTTGTAACTTTTTCCTCAGATTTCATATTATGAGACATAAGTATTTGTTGGGTTATCAGTAAAGTCTCAATAGAATACAGATTTTGTGTAAAACTAACAACGAGTTACACGTAATATTACTGATATCAAACAATTAATTGTTTGAGAGACTTTTGTTCCCTAAATAAAAAGAAACAGATTTAATTTCTATTAATCTGCTTCCAACTGAACAATCATCATTAGTAACAATCGAGCTATATATATCCAAATATATATGTAACAATCCTTCATAAATATAACTGTGTATGTTTGTACCAAGATATGTACCCATTGTATTGGAGATCCCTCCCTCTGCACACGAGACACACTCATAGCAGCACGTTTGCTTTCCTTCTATCTCAGCTTTTCTATAGCCAGGAAGATAGATGTCGGTGCATTTGGACTGTGGAATCTTCAATGATAAATTAGTAAAACAAACAATGTACTGCACATAGTGATTCTGTATTAGCACAAATTGTGTTTATCATGATTTAATTGTTTAAGGACTCATATTGCCAGTGATTTATGAATATGGCCAAGGGAGCATGACTTTGTTGCATTGGGATTATGTGTAGAGATGTCGCGAATAGTTCGCCGGCGGACTTTTTTCGGCGAACATAGCATGTTCGCATTCGCGGCGAACTGCGAACATATGCAAGATTTGACCCACCCCCAATACTTTATCATTGAGCAAACTTTGACCCTGCATGTCACAGTCAGCAGACACATTCCAGCCAATCAGCAGCATACACTCCCTTCTACACCCTTCTACCTCATGGACAGCAGCCATTTTGGAATCATAAGTACCTTGCAGTCTTACTGAGAGGAGGGACAGTGTAGGTGATACTAATACAATAGGGAAAACCATAGCTAGGCAAGTTTATTCAGTGTCCAGTGCAGTGCTGAAGGACTCTTGTGCATTATTATTATTACTAGCGTATTGCAATGAGATGTGTATGTTTGGAAAGTTGTATAGTTATTAATATACATATAGAGCAGTTTGCTCCATAAAAAAGTGGTCTGTATTAACGGCTCGCCTCGCTATGCGAGGCTCGCCTACAATGAGCGCCTGTGTGTACTGTCAGTGTGCTTGGTTCTGTGAGTCTGTGTGTACTGTCAGTGTGCTTAATGCTGTAGGTCTGTGTGCACTGCCAGTGTACTTGGTGCTATGGGTCTGTGTGTACTGTCAGTGTACTTGGTGCTGTAGGTCTGTGTGCACTGTCAGTGTACTTGGTGCTATGGGTCTGTGTGTACTGTCAGTGTACTTGGTGCTGTAGTTCTGTGTGCACTGCCAGTGTACTTGGTGCTATGGGTCTGTGTGCACTGCCAGTGTGCTTGGTGCTTTAGGTCTGTGTGTACTGTCAGTGTACTTGGTGCTGTAGGTCTGTGTGTACTGTCAGTGTGCTTGGTGCTGTAGGTCTGTGTGTACTGTCAGTGTGCTTGGTGCTGTAGGTTTGTGTGTACTGTCAGTGTGCTTGGTGCTGTGAGTCTGTGTGTACTGTCAGTGTACTTGGTGCTGTAGGTCTGTGTGTACTGTCAGTGTACTTGGTGCTGTATATATGTGTGTACTATCAGTGTACTTGGTGCTGTGGGTCAGTGTGTACTGTCAGTGTACTTGGTGCTGTGGGTCTGTTTGCACTGCCAGTGTACTTGGTGCTGTATATCTGTGTGTACTGTCAGTGTACTTGGTGCTGTGAGTCTGTGTGCACTGCCAGTGTGCTTGGTGCTGTAGGTCTGTGTGTACTGTCAGTGTACTTGGTGCTATATGTCTATGTGTACTGTCAGTGTGCTTGATGCTGTAGGTCTGTGTGTACTGTCAGTGAGCTTGGTGCTATATGTCTATGTGTACTGTCGGTGTGCTTGGTGCTGTAGGTCTGTGTGTACTGTCAGTGAGCTTGGTGCTGTAGTTCTGTGTGTACTGTCAGTGTACTTGGTGCTATGGGTCTGTGTGCACTGCCAGTGTACTTGTTGCTGTAGGTCTGTGTGTACTGTCAGTGTGCTTGGTGCTATAGGTCTATGTGTACTGTCAGTGTGCTTGGTGCTGTAGGTCTGTGTGTACTGTCAGTGTACTTGGTGCTGTTAATCTGTGTGTACTGTCAGTGTGCTTGGTGCTTTAGGTCTGTGTGCACTGCCAGTGTACTTGGTGCTATGGGTCTGTGTGTACTGTCAGTGTGCTTGGTGCTGTAGGTCTGTGTGCAAACAAGGTTCACAGCTCTTCAACACAATGCTTCCAAATAGGTAAAGTCTATTCATTTATTAATGTATCACATGTTTACTATTACACACAAAACAACATTAGCTCAGTTACAATAACATTGCCATCATTTTTTGACGGGCAAGTCGCTAGTGTCATAATAAACACCACATTAACATGGCAACCACTCTCTTGTGGGATTCAGGTACGTCCACGGATTCATCCTCCATATATCTGAATAAGCCAGGAATGATATATAGAGGCCTACGACGCTCATTGCCAAAGTGGTCCGTATTAACGTCTCGCCTCGCTACGCGAGGCTCGCCTGCAATGAGCGCCTGTGGCGCTCATTGCCAAAGTGGTCCGTGTTAACGGCTCGCCTGCAATGAGCGCCTGCAGCGCTCATTGCCAAAGTGGTCCTTATTACACATTATATAGTAATAATAATAAGAATAATAATAAAGCAGAAGACCTCCCCTGTGTCTCCCCCCCCCACTCCCTCCCATGTGTCTCTCTCCCCCCTCTCCCCTGTGTCTCCCCCCCACTCCCTCCCATGTGTCTCTCTCCCCCCCCTCTCCCACCCTTGCCTGTGTCTCTACCCCCTCTCCCTTCCCCAGTGTTTCTTTCCTCCCTCTTCTGTGTCTTTTCCCCCTTCCCTCTTCCCTGTGTCACTCCCCCCTCCCCTGTGTCTCTACCCCCCTCTCCCTTCCCGTGTTACTTTCCCCCCTCCCCTGTGTCTTTCACCCCTTCCCTCTCCCCTGTGTCTCTCCCTCTCATCTGTTTCTCTTCCCCCTTCTACCCTGTGTCTCTACCCCCTCTCTCGTGTGTCTCTACCCCCTCTCCCTTCCCATGTGTTTCTTCTCCCCTCCTCTGTGTCTTTACCCCCTTTTCTCTCCCCGGTGTCTCCTCACCACTCCCTCCCATTAGTCTCTTCCCCCCTCTCCCCTGTGTCTCTACCCCCCACTCTCTCCTGTGTCTCTCCCCCCTCCCATGTGTCTCTTCCCCTCACCTCTCCCTTACCCTGTTTCTCTCCCCCCCTCTGCCCTGTGTCTTCCTCCCCCTCTCCACTGTGTCTTCCTCCCCCTCTCCCCTCTCCTGTGTCTTCCTCTCCCTCTCCCCTGTGTTTCCTCCCCTTCCCCCCTCCCCTGTTAGCTTCTATACGCATACATACATACGATAAGAAATCTGGGGGGGGGGGGGTTACCCCTTACCACCCCCCCCAGTTCCAACTCCCATGTGTACTGTATAATATTGTATTGCATTATGTTATATTATATCACTAGCGACTTGCCTGGCACAAATGACGGGGCAATAATAATAAATAAAAAACGTTTGAAGCCATGGCAATGCTGTTTGCCACACAATGTGATGCTTTTTGAACTCTGAGGACCTTCGGCGCTCATTGTGAGTCTCTTCCCTCATGTCCTTCATGTTTCGTGCTTTGCAACGATCAATCTTCGGCGCTCATCGCAAAGACCGATATATAAGTACTGTGTTAAATATATAATTTTTTTTGTGCAGTGTAAATTAAAAAATGTATTCAGGTCTCAGAGCATAATAAAGTGATTTAGATTTGTAACTGCTTTGAGAGTGCTATCGCTGGCAGCCAATGAGCAGTAATCCAGATATATAACTGCAGAGTAAAAAGTAAAACATTTTAGTGTAGTGTAAAGTCTACATTTTTATTTTCCATTACTAATTAATACTTATTAAATGAATGCACGATAAAATCTATTGTGAATGAACAAATGTATTAGGAAGTGCGAAGCGTTAATGTATGTAAAGTAACCACAGTGTAAAATATGCTATTAAGCGTATTTTTTTTATATATTTTTTTTTTATAATAAGGAATTAATTAATTACTAAAATACTTACAAACTACCTATTTGTAATTAATATATCCAGTGATCAATAACCTGAAGAGCTAACAATCAGTTTTAATTTTCCTGCAGCTTACAGTGTACATTTGGACTGTTGGTGACCCGAGGTGTAAGTGTCAGCAATGTGCGCAGTGCACGAGGGGAAACCGCTTGTATAGTCGTGTAATGCGCCATTTTAGATTTGTAATGTTATTAGTTGCAAGTTAGTGTTGAAAAATGGCGGCGAATGTGTATGTGTTATGCGGCTCGCCAGCAGTTTCCATTATTTCTAATAGTGTATTTTGTACCTCGTCTGTTCCTAGGTAAAAGTCGTACATGGCTGGCAATGTTTTGCGCGGTTTGGGGTCGTGTAGCCTCGTTTTCATTTTTTCCGGACGCCATTTTTTTTGTCGCTTAGCCGATTTACAAGTGCCAACTGGGGAAGACGTTACAGATATCATATATATAGTTGTGAGCAGGCGGGTTGTTGCTAACGCTGCGGGCTTGCGAAGCGAGGGCCAGAGTTGCTTGCAAGGAGCGCCGAAGGCTCCCACGTCGGCTGCAATGAGCCGCAGGCGGGACTTACACCATCAAATTTACGGACTTACCATCCAAAAATACGGGACTTAGAAAAAAAAACATTACGAGCTCACAAAAATACGACCTTAACGCCCGAACCGCACGCACTTAAAAACATTAAAAACACAATAAATACACACAACAAACACATAAAAAGCTTACCCACAGCAAGGCGGGCACCGAGGACCTCTGCAAGTGAAGTTACACCTCCATTTAAGTCCAAATTCATGAGTTTAGACACCCGAAAATCACCTAAGTGAGAGAAAAAATGGCCCTTGAAAAAAAGAAAACGAGGCTACAGGACCCTAAACACGCAAAACACATACGGATTTTCCTAAAAAGCCGTACGAGGTAAAGATACACTATTAACAAGGACGCTAAATCATCCACACCCGCGTACCACCATTTTACAACACTAACTTACACAATGCGGAAGTACCCAGCTACCCTAACGGCTTCCCCTCGCGCACGCAGCCTATTTACACTACACACTGCACACATTGCTGACACTTACACAGCAGCTCTGAAAACCTACATTGTATGCTGCAGGAACATGAAAACAGATTGTCAGCTCTTCAGCACAATGCTTCCTGAATATATTACTTACAAATAGGTAAAGTATATTCATTTAGTAATTATTTCATTATCATACAAAAATACATATACACAAAAAAACATTATCACATTAAACATAAAAGCCATTCACTGCGCGCCTCACAACGAGCGCCAACGCTGCTCATAGCATACAAAGCCTTGCAATAAGCACAAAAAACACATCACCGCCGACCAAAGAATAACAGCAAAAGCGCCTATCAGAAAAAAAATACAACCAACAGCCTCGCAATGAGCGCCGAAGGATCTCCGACCGCCAACAAAATGAATGTCTCGTCCAAACCTTTACCTGCCTTACAATCTTATTGCCGCCATTTTTTGATGGGCAAGTCGCTAGTAAATATATAAAGATCAAGATAATAAAAGTATCAGGAAATGTAACACAAAGATGCACGCGCGTCTGAATAATACGACAAATACAGATTTTTGTCATAAGTGATATGATCGCAGTATTGGGTCATAAACCCTAAACACTGGAATCTGTTACATACAATTTACTGATGATGTCATTAATGGGCTTCAAGGGGGGGATCTCTTTTCATACTTTTTGAGCGGTGCAAATCCAACATACGCAGAGCAGAAACGCCACATCTGTGGGACACACACAAAGGGGTTCACTTTGGGAGAAAAAAACAAACAAATATGAAATATTTAATAATCATATTTTGATGTTACCAACAGATAAGGAAACGAAACTGAGGTTATTATATCTAATAGTAGCAAGCCTGGGAGTACTGGGAGTAATAATACTGCAGCAGGAGGTCAGGACTAATGTCACCTATAGACCCCCAGACAGATAAAGGTCAATACTAATGTCCCTCTATAGACCCCCAGTCAGATAAAGGTCAGTACTAATGTCACCTATAGACCCCCAGTCAGATAAAGGTCAGTACTAATGTCACCTATAGACCCCCAGTCATATAAAGGTCAGTACTAATGTCCCTCTATAGACACCCAGTCAGCTAAAGGTCAGTACTAATGTCCCTCTATAGACACCCAGTCAGATAAAGGTCAGTACTAATATCACCTATAGACACCCAGTCAGATAAAGGTCATTATTAATGTCCCTCTATAGACACCCAGTCAGATAAAGGTCAGTACTAATGTCCCTCTATAGACACCCAGTCAGATAAAGGTCATTACTAATGTCCTTCTATAGACAACCAGTCATATAAAGGTCAGTACTAATGTCCCTCTATAGAACCCCAGTCAGATAAAGGTCATTACTAATGTCCCTCTATAGACACCCAGTCAGATAAAGGTCAGTACTAATGTCACCTATAGACCCCCAGTCATATAAAGGTCAGTACTAATGTCACTCTATAGACACCCAGTCAGATAAAGGTCAGTACTAATGTCCCTCTATAGACCCCCAGTCATATAAAGGTCATTACTAATGTCCCTCTGTAGACACCCAGTCAGATAAAGGTCAATACTAATGTCACCTATAGACCCCCAGTCATATAAAGGTCAGTACTAATGTCACTCTATAGACACCCAGTCAGATAAAGGTCAGTACTAATGTCACCTATAGACCCCCAGTCATGTAAGGTGTAACCCTTACACTACCTGACCTTTATGGCTTAAAACCAGACTCTGTATCAACTATGTAATTTTCCGTGGGAGTTTTGCCATGGATCCCCCTCCGGCATGCCACAGTCCAGTTGTTAGACCCCTTGAAACAACTTTCCCATCACTATTGTGGCCAGAAAGAGTCCCTGTGGGTTTTAAAATTGCCTGCCCATTGAAGTCTATGGCGGTTCGCCGATGTTCGCCGGTTCGCAAACATTTGCGGAGGTTCGCGTTCGCGGTTGGCGAACTGAAAATTTTAGGTTCGCGACATCACTAATTATGTGTTATTGTGTGGTTATATGTCGCCTGTACATGGTTCTTATGTATCCTAGTTATAATATATTATGAGAGAAAATGCTACATAGAACATATGTGTTATTGGTAAAAATGCTCTGCATAGAAGTTAGCTGCAGATCATTGCACATTCACACATACAGACCTTGGGTCAAGACAGATGTATGTACTTCAAGTAGTCCTAAGCAAACACTTGAGTTTAACATAAAGGTTTTTTCACTGGCCAGCTATGAATATCTGGTGAATTTGATCTCAAGAACTTTGATAGCCCAAGGTTGCAAGCCAGAAGGGCTGACATCACACGTACACAAATCTACACAAGGATGTGGTATTGGAGAGTATAAATATGTTGCTTTTATCATTCAATAAAGGTTGAGAGATAGTTTTCACATATCCAAAGTGTGAGACTATTTTCTGTGTGTTGTATCCTGACTTGGGGAGTGGTCTTGCCATGGTCCTGTATGCAGTATTCTCTGCCTGTACCTCTACAGAAGCCACCTTTTGTGCCACAGCGAACAGGGACTACACAATTCTGCTGGGGTAGGTCTAAACTAGGTTCATATAAAGCCCCCTTGAAGAAGCAGATTGTGACAGTGCTAATGTAATAATTACTGTTAGAACAACTATCAACAGGTTATTAGATGTGATAGATAGTGATGTCGCGAACCTAAAATTTTCGGTTCGCGAACCGCGAACGCGAACCTCCGCAAATGTTCGCGAACCGCCATAGACTTCAATGGGCAGGCGAATTTTAAAACCCACAGTTACAAATCTAAATCACTTTATTATGCTCTGAGACCTGAATACATTTTTTAATTTACACTGCAAAAAAAAAATTATATATTTAACACTGTACTTATATATCTGTCTTTGCGATGAGCGCCGAAGATTGATAGTTGCAAAGCACGAAACATGAAGGACACGAGGGAAGAGACTCACAATGAGCGCCGAAGGTCCTCAGAGTACAAAAAGCATCACATTGTGTGGCAAACAGCATTGCCGTGGCTTCAAACTTTATTGCCCCATCATTTGTGCCAGGCAAGTCGCTAGTGATATAATATAACATAATGCAATACAATATTATACAGTACACATGGGTGTTGGAACTGGGGGGGGGGGGGTTAAGGGGTAACCCCCCCCAGATTTCTTATCGTATGTATGTATGCGTATAGGAGCTAACAGGGGAGGAGAGAGGGGGAGGAAACACAGGGGAGAGGGAGAGGAAGACACAGGAGAGGGGAGGGGGGGGGGGGAGACACAGTGGAGAGAAAAGGGGGTAAAGACACAGAGGAGGGGGGAAGAAACACAGGGGAAGGGGGAGGGGGTAGAGACACAGGGGAGAGGGGGTAGAGACACAGGTAAGAAGGGGGAAGAGACACAGATGAGGGGGGAGAGAAACAGGGGAGAGGGAAGGGGGGAAAGACACAGGGGAGGGGGGAAAGAAACACGGGAAGGGAGAGGGGGGTAGAGACACAGGGGAGGGGGGGAGTGACACAGGGAAGAGGGAAGGGGGAAAAGACACAGGAGAGGAAGGAAAGAAACACTGGGGAAGGGAGAGGGGGTAGAGACACAGGCAAGGGTGGGAGAGAAACAGGGGAGAGGGTGGGGGGAGACACATGGGAGGGAGTGGGGGGGAGACACAGGGGAGAGGGGGGGAGAGAGACACATGGGAGGGAGTGGGGGGAGACACAGGGGAGGTCTTCTGCTTTATTATTATTCTTATTATTATTACTATATAATGTGTAATACGAATACGGACCACTTTGGCAATGAGCGCCGCAGGCGCTCATTGCAGGCGAGCCACACATAGCGAGGCGAGCCGTTAATACGGACCACTTTGGCAATAAGCGCCGCAGGCGCCCATTGGAGGCGAGCCTCGCGTAGCGAGGCGAGCCGTTAATACGGACTACTTTGGCAATGAGCGCCGCAGGCCTCTATATATCATTCCTGGCTTATTCAGATATATGGAGGATGAATCCGTGGACGTACCTGAATCCCACAAGAGAGTGGTCGCCATGTTCATGTGGTGTTTATTATGACACTAGCGACTTGCCCGTCAAAAAATGACGGTAATGTTATTGTAACTGAGCTAATGTTGTTTTGTGTGTAATAGTAAACATGTAATACATTAATAAATGAATAGACTTTACCTATTTGGAATCATTGTGTTGAAGAGCTGTGACCTTTGTTTGCACACAGACCTACAGCACCAAGCAGACTGACAGTACACACAGACCTACAGCAACAAGTACACTGGCAGTGCACACAGACCCATAGCACCAAGTACACTGACAGTACACACAGAACTACAGCACCAAGCTCATTGACAGTACACACAGACCTACAGCACCAAGCACACTGACAGTACACATAGACATATAGCACCAAGCTCACTGACAGTACACACAGACCTACAGCACCAAGCACACTGACAGTACACATAGACATATAGCACCAAGTACACTGACAGTACACAAGGACCTACAGCACCAAGCACACTGGCAGTGCACACAGACTCACAGCACCAAGTACACTGACAATACACACAGATATACAGCACCAAGTACACTGGCAGTGCAAACAGACCTACAGCACCAAGTACACTGACAGTACACATTGACCCCCAGCACCAAGTACACTGATAGTACACACATATATACAGCACCAAGTACACTGACAGTACACACAAACCTACAGCACCAAGCACACTGACAGTACACACAGACCTACAGCACCAAGCACACTGACAGTACACACAGACCTACAGCACCAAGTACACTGACAGTACACACAGACCTAAAGCACCAAGCACACTGGCAGTGCACACAGACCCATAGCACCAAGTACACTGGCAGTGCACTCAGAACTACAGCACCAAGTACACTGACAGTACACACAGACCCATAGCACCAAGTACACTGACAGTGCACACAGACCTACAGCACCAAGCACACTGACAGTACACACAGACCCATAGCACCAAGTACACTGGCAGTGCACACAGACCTACAGCATCAAGCACACTGACAGTACACACAGACTCACAGCACCAAGCACACTGACAGTACACACAGGCGCTCATTGCAGGCGAGCCTCGCATAGCGAGGCGAGCCGTTAATACAGACCACTTTTTTATGGAGCAAACTGCTCTATATGTATATTAATAACTATACAACTTTCCAAACATACACATCTCATTGCAATACGCTAGTAATAATAATAATGCACAAGAGTCCTTCAGCACTGCACTGGACACTGAATAAACTTGCCTAGCTATGGTTTTCCCTATTGAATTAGTATCACCTACACTGTCCCTCCTCTCAGTAAGACTGCAAGGTACTTACGATTCCAAAATGGCTGCTGTCCATGAGGTAGAAGGGTGTAGAAGGGAGTGTATGCTGCGGATTGGCTGGAATGTGTCTGCTGACTGTGACATGCAGGGTGAAAGTTTGCTCAATGATAAAGTATTGGGGGCGGGTCGAATCTCGCATATGTTCGCAGTTCGCCGGGAACGCGAACATGCTATGTTCGCCGAAAAAAGTCCGCCGGCGAACTATTCGCGACATCTCTAGTGATAGAAACAGAAACAGCAAATATAGTCCAAGTAATATAAAAATAAATATGTATTAGACTAATGTTTACTGTACAGGATACTTATTAAATTAATTTAAAACAGCTTTCTGCATTTTCTTCTGTAATTAATACAACTTGAGACATTCATACGTATCTTCATTTCGATTACATTTTGTCACATAACATATATTTTACATAGAAATATAAAACTCTCGTTAACAAGTGTTCTCATATGTGTTTTTTAATGTATTGCCTCTCAGATCATATACATGGGTGAGTTTCTGTATTATCACATCCTGGGGAATAATTACTTTTAAATAATAGTTCTGTGACCCCGTGAAGCCTAATGAGTGGCCTGTAATTGTATGCACAGTACACCCATCTCATATATGGCTAAGGCAACGTGTTTCTGATTTGATTCATTTTTTGTGTGGAAAGTCACCTGATTAATTTGCTGTTGTAACATTTACTGAAATCTACAGGGAGTGCAGAATTATTAGGCAAGTTGTATTTTTGAGGATTAATTTTATTATTGAACAACAACCATGTTCTCAATGAACCCAAAAAACTCATTAATATCAAAGCTGAATATATTTGGAAGTAGTTTTTAGTTTGTTTTTAGTTTTAGCTATTTTAGGGGGATATCTGTGTGTGCAGGTGACTATTACTGTGCATAATTATTAGGCAACTTAACAAAAAACAAATATTTACCCATTTCAATTATTTATTTTTACCAGTGAAACCAATATAACATCTCAAAATTCACAAATATACATTTCTGACATTCAAAAACAAAACAAAAACAAATCAGTGACCAATATAGCCACCTTTCTTTGCAAGGACACTCAAAAGCCTGCCATCCATGGATTCTGTCAGTGTTTTGATCTGTTCACCATCAACATTGCGTGCAGCAGCAACCACAGCCTCCCAGACACTGTTCAGAGAGGTGTACTGTTTTCCCTCCTTGTAAATCTCACATTTGATGATGGACCACAGGTTCTCAATGGGGTTCAGATCAGGTGAACAAGGAGGCCATGTCATTAGATTTTCTTCTTTTATACCCTTTCTTGCCAGCCACGCTGTGGAGTACTTGGACGCGTGTGATGGAGCATTGTCCTGCATGAAAATCATGTTTTTCTTGAAGGATGCAGACTTCTTCCTGTACCACTGCTTGAAGAAGGTGTCTTCCAGGAACTGGCAGTAGGACTGGGAGTTGAGCTTGACTCCATCCTCAACACGAAAAGGACCCACAAGCTCATCTTTGATGATACCAGCCCAAACCAGTACTCCACCTCTACCTTGCTGGCGTCTGAGTCGGACTGGAGCTCTCTGCCCTTTACCAATCCAGCCACGGGCCCATCCATCTGGCCCATCAAGACTCACTCTCATTTCATCAGTCCATAAAACCTTAGAAAAATCAGTCTTGAGATATTTCTTGGCCCAGTCTTGACGTTTCAGCTTGTGTGTCTTTTTCACTGGTGGTCGTCTTTCAGCCTTTCTTATCTTGGCCATGTCTCTGAGTATTGCACACCTTGTGCTTTTGGGCACTCCAGTGATGTTGCAGCTCTGAAATATGGCCAAACTGGTGGCAAGTGGCATCGTGGAAGCTGCACGCTTGACTTTTCTCAGTTCATGGGCAGGTTTTTTGCGCCTTGGTTTTTCCACACGCTTCTTGCGACCCTGTTGACTATTTTGAATGAAACGCTTGATTGTTCGATAATCACGCTTCAGAAGCTTTGCAATTTTAAGAGTGCTGCATCCCTCTGCAAGATATCTTACTATTTTTGACTTTTCTGAGCCTGTCAAGTCCTTCTTTTGACCCATTTTGCCAAAGGAAAGGAAGTTGCCTAATAATTATGCACACCTGATATAGGGTGTTGATGTAATTAGACCACACCCCTTCTCATTACAGAGATGCACATCACCTAATATGCTTAATTGGTAGTAGGCTTTCGAGCCTATACAGCTTGGAGTAAGACAACATGAATAAAGAGGATGATGTGGTCAAAATACTCATTTGCCTAATAATTCTGCACTCCTTGTATCTTGTTAACCACCCATCACTGCTTGTGCACTGCCAGAACAGAAAGTCTAACTATTTCTCTTTTTATTCCCCACATTCCACCATCTATCTTTCCTTTTTTTCTGTATAATGTAATTGTAAATTGTAGATAATACTCTATATCAAGACAAATGTCAATACATATAAGTACTACAATAACAATGTTCATATAGACAAAAGGAAAGAGGGGGAAGAAGAAATTCAGTAATTAGAAGCTGGTATAATTAATGTACTGTAGGTACCTCAGTCACATTCTACAAAACCAAAGTCTTCAATAAAGTTGCATATCATTAGGAGTGTGCCATAATGCAGGAGAGAGCTGTCAGGTTAGAAACTATGAGCCTCATTCAATTGCGAGTTGGCCAAATGAATAGGGCTCTATATAAGCACATAACATATTTTTTATACAGAACTTTTTAGTTACTGAACTTCTATCCAAAATCAAGGTCTTCACTAACTAAAAACTTCTGTCAAAAAATATGTTATGTGCTTATATAGAGCCCTATTCCATTGGCAAAATTGCAATTGAATGAGGACCTATGTATTTAGGGAAATCAGTATTTATAAGACTATTGTGACACTGGGTCATCTGTCACACCCCACTCTTCGTTGGGCTTGAAAAGGCCAAAAACAATCCTACCTACAGATTGTGTAAGTGCATTACCCACACACAGGATAGCTTACCAGAGGCTAGGACAAGTTGCCTCCTGATCAAGTCTCAATTTCAAAAGTTGCAGAGCTTCAGCACAAGTAAACAGATGCCAAGGCAAGTTGCAGAAATGCATTTCTAATTTAAAAATAAATAAATAAATAAATATAATTCTGCCACTATACAAATCTCTAGTACGCCCTTATTTGGAATATGAAGTACAATTTTGAGCACCGCTTCATAAAAAGGACATTTTAGAGTTGGAAAAGGTACAGAGGAGGGCAACAAAACTAATAAGGGGAATGGAGGGGCTAAGTTGTGAAGAAAGACTAACCAAATTAAACTTATTTTCTCTAGAAAAAAGGCGTCTAAGAGGAGATATGATTACCTTATATAAATACATCCAGGGTCAGTATAAAGATTTGTCAAGGGAGCTTTTTGTGCCAAGCATTTTTTAACTGACAAGAGGACATCCCTTGAGGTTAGAAGTAAAAAGATTCCACCTTAAAGAAACAAAAGGGTTCTTCACAGTAAGGGGGGTTAATCTGTGAAATTCTCTACCAGAGGAGGTGGTGACAGCGGATTCGAAAGATAGCTTTAAAAGGGGAACTTACTTTGTAATTAAAAAGGGAATTCAGGGTTATCATGGATTATTAGAGAGGCAGTATTGATCCAGGAAGAAGTCTGGTCGCCGGTGTCTGGGATCAGGAGGGATTTTTTTTTTTTTAATACAACTAATTAATTAATAGTTAATATTGCAGATCGGAGGAGATCTTGAAAGGTTGAACTTGATGGACTGAAGGTCTTTTTTCAACCTTAAATACTATGGGCCTCATTCTATTAACGGCCGTAGGAGATGCATGGCCGCAAGGACCGGCCACAGGCTATTTGCCTATTCTATTCCCTTGCGGCCGAGGGCTCCGGCAGGCTTGCGGCCGGCGCCCTGTTATCCCTTGCGGCCGCTTGCGCCGCAGGAAATCCTTTGATCTTACACGGCGCAAGAGTTTCGGCCGCAAGAAAGCCACGGTTGCTATTCAATTGCTACGGAAACCCTCTCGTCAAGGCTAAAACCGAGCCGCAGCTTACTTGCACCAAAAAGGTCCCGCAAGCACAGAAGTAAGCACATAATAAAGCCATCCTGCACTCTGATGAGACGATAAAGTGATTTGAGTTGTTAGCATTCATAGCACAACATTCCCCTACACTCAAATCTGAAAATCATTTTTATTTTAATTAATGTCAAATATCCGTGGACAAAGTCCCGAGGGCTTGGAGCACCTCAGACCCGCCAAGGCTGCGGGACGGAAAATAAATTGTAAATGATATATCGGATTTGGGCCATGTGCAAGCTTGTGAGGGTGTTGCTATTAATCCTCATGTCCCCCATTATGATGCCTAGCATTTACAGAGCTTTACAGTGCCATCTTGAATTTATATTTGCATTTACAGTTTTCTGACTTTGCGGACGGAAAACAGGATCTGTGGCCGCTGGGAAAACGCTTGCGGCCGTTTGCATGATATGCGGCCGGCCGGAAGGGGTATATCCTTGCGGCGCCGTCCATTTGAATAGCAAGGTAGAAGTAGCTCTACACGGGGCCGTAAGACGGCCGCAAGGAATCGCAGCTTTACGGCTGATAATAGAATGAGGCCCTATGTAACTATGTAACTATGTAAATAACTTCCCTCTAAATGAAACACATCATGCATATGTGTCTCAAAAAGAACATACACTTTATTATACAGTACAAATTTTTATGTAGAGTTTGCACTTTGGTAAACTAAAGCTTGGCAACTTTTGCCACCTTTGAACTACCCAAAGTAGACCAGGTCTGTATCCAAGGACCCAGTGACAGTCTGCTTAATCACCTAGGTGTTGAGAGGTCTATGGCTATCTCCATGACTGATAGGGACCGAGTGTCTGGGTATAGGATCTGGGATTAAATCACATGGGGAAACAGGGGCCTGGGGGATACAAGATTTATTTTCTCCGGGAACTGGCTCTCTGACATTAGGGGAACCCAGTGGAGAGTAGTGGGGCTGGTTAGCAGGCTTGGGTAATTTTTTGAGTGGGAAGGGAGTAGTGGTAAATCCTAGTAAGTTCCGGGAAACTTTATATTTTAATCTACCTGCTTCATGGTGAGTGTAACTTCGATAGTGATATCTTTATTGAGTCAGAAGGGAGTCAGCTAAGGGGCCTGGGGCAGCTATAGGGGTCTATTATCTTTTTCTCCTGGTGCCTTCCTCCTAGGTGCACTGTACGCAATGGACAAAAATCACATGGGTAAATAGGAGCTTGGAGGGTGCAATATTTATTTTCTCAGGGAACTGGCTCTATGAAATTAGGGGAACAGGCTTGGGTTATCTCCTGAGTGGGAAGGGAGTAGTGGTAAATCCTGGTAAGTTCCGGGGAACTTTACAGTTTAATCTATCTGCTTCATGGTGACTATAACTTTGATAGTGATATCTTTATTGAGTCAGAAGGGAGTCAGCTAAGGGGCTTGGGCAGCTATAGGGTGTAGTATCTTTTTCTCCTGGTGCCTACCTTCCTAGGTGCACTGTACGCAATGGACAAATTGACCCAATTGAATTTTTGAGCTGCTATCTGAAACAATAGGAAGAACACAGACATCGGCCCTTGTGAAATAGGTCTGCTCATTTAATGCACAGTATTTAAAACTGGTATCTATCAGCCTCATTAATTTGCGATTTGGCGAATTCTAAAAGGCTCTATATAAGCATAGAGCATATTTTTTTACAGAAGTTTTTAGTTAGTGAAGACCTTGCTTTTGGATAGAAGTTCACTAAATAAAAACTTCTGTAAAAAATATGCTCTGTGCTTATATAGAGCCCTATTCAATTGGCCAAATCACAATTTAATAAGGCTGATAATATACATATATATATATATATTTGAAAAATCAGAGTATTGCAGTGAATAGTGGTACTTTTTTATTGGACAAACGTATTCATAATAAAGCGACAAGCTTTCGAGAGATAATGCCTCTCTTTATCAAGTCAAAAAAATAATTATGGCAGAACTAGTAATAAAGTTGAATGTTTGTGGGTAAAGTTAAATAGCGGAGCAGGAAATTCCCAAAGAATATTAGTAGTAGGAGTATGCTATAAACCCCCAAATATAGCTGAAAGTGAGGAAATACAATTATTGTTACAGATTGGAAATGCAGCTAAGCATGGTCAAGTTCTAATAATGGAGATTTTAATTACCCTGAAATAAACTGGATAAATGAGAGCAGCAGTTCAGCTAACGGGAGCAGGTTCTTGAGTACACTCGGAGATCATTATCTGGCCCAGGCTATACAAGAGCCTACTAGAAATGAAGCTATCTTAGATTTAGTCATCACAAATAATATTGATATAGCATCAAATGTTGGAATAGGGAAACCTTTGGGACACAGTGATCACAACACAGTCTCGTTTGAGATTGAATTAAAACAACTAAATTTTAAGGGGCCAACAAAAACTATTAATTTCAAAAGGACAGATTTTAACGGTCTAAGGGCAGCAATACAAAGTATAGACTGGGACAGAGAACTGATAGGTAAAAACACTGAACATAAATGAACAACATTCAAATCATTACTAAATATACATACACATCGGCATATACCATGTGGGAATAAAATTAATAGGAGTAAATCACATCCCATGTGGCTTAACAATGATTTAAAGATCAAGATACAGAAAAAAACATGCATTTAAATTATACAAGAAGGAGAGAACAGAGGCAGCTTTATGTGAATATAAAGAAAAAAACAAGGCTTGCAAAAGGGCTATTAGATTGGCTAAAATAGAAAATGAGAAGTCAGTTGCAAGGGAGAGTAAGACTAACCCTAAAATATTTTTTAAGTATATTAATGGGAAGAAGGCGAGGAAGGAAGCTATAGGAACATTATAATGTGACATAGGCCATCTAGAAAAGGAGTGACCAGGAAAAGGCAGGTGAGCTAAATAGATTATTTTCTTCGGTATACACAAGGGAGGTAGTAGTGGTTAGGACTCTGTAACAAAATGGGGCTACATTAACTTTGCCGAATAATTGGTTAACGCAGGAAGTAATCCAAAAGAGGTTGTAAAAAATCAATGTTAATAAAACCCTGTGTCCATCCAAGGGTACTAAGGGAACTGGGTTCTGTAATAGCCAAACCATTATTTTGAATTTTTCAAGATTAACTCAACACAGGGTCTAGCATTTTTTTTTTTAAACAAATAATGCAAAAGAAGAAAGAAAATTAAATCAACACCACACTTACCATACATTCATACCACATTCAAACACATTCCTACTTTGAACCCCTAAAATTATATAATAAACGGGCAAAGGGACAAAGAGAGCCAAAAAGAGGGGAAAAAAACAAAGGAAAAGGAAACGGCTAAAATTTTCATTGGATGAGAAAAGAAAAGAAGCAACACTCCAATTATACAGGATGTACCTCACACCCTTTAACAGAGTCCCAGATTTTCCATTTCATTATGTAATTACGCGAAAAGTTAGAAAGCGCAAGATTTTTTCCCAAATCTCTTGCCGATCAATCGCTAATAACATTTCTTTCTAGCTTGCAATATTTTTGGATTTCCAGCGGGAGATAATTGATCTTTTAATTGACAGAAATATTAATATAATAAAAGCTTTCTTCTCCGTATTCAATGAGTCTGGAAGAATGTGAAATAGACTGCACTCTGGTAAAAAAGAAAGTTTAATCTTTAAGATGCTCTCAATAAATTTGAAACTATCAATCCATAAAGATTTAACTAATGGACACGCCCACAGTGTATGGAGAAAATCACCATACAGTACATTTCACAATGCCTCCAACACATACTATCCGCGAGGTTATGAGAAAACTGATATATTTTTTGAGGCCAACATATACCACCTGTTCACTATTTTAATATGTAGTTCCCTATCCGCAGTGTATTTAACAAACCTATTAGTCAGATACAGAGAGGATTCCCATATCTCCCAAGGAAAGGAGACACATAGGTCCCTTTCCAAGTTTTCCATACCATATGTTTTGTTGGGCGCCGGGGGCCTCCTCAGAATATTATGACATTTGGCTAATAAATGAAAACTATTTTGAGATTTAATTAGTTGTTCCAAGGCCGTTAAACCACCCTCAATATTGCTTAATGGAAGACATGGGGACAAAAGCATTGAGAGTTGTTTAACCCTTAGCCAACTATTCAAAGGAAGCCCATGATCTTGAATTAACAGAGTAGATTTTGGAATAAGGTGATATTTGTTGTTGATAAATCTCCACGTATTGTAAATGTTCTTAACTATGAGAACCATCTTCAAAACCATTAAAACCAGTGTTACTCAAAAAAAAAAGAAGTTTGAGGTCACAACAAGGCATTTCAGCTTTCTCAATTTGGTACCAGACATGGGACCCACTTGGATTCAACCATTTTAATGCGTGTGCCAACATATCAGCATCATGGTAAGGTTGCAACAAGGGATAGGACAATCCTCCCTGAGGGAATTCTCTAGCTAGCGTTGATCTTTAAAGTCTGATATGTTTGAGGAGTGGATAAACTTATCGATGATGGTTTGACATTTTTTTACCCAGTATAAGGAAATTCTAACAGGTATACAACTTGCCAGGTAATTGAATCTAGGCAAGAGGGCTATTTTAATAATAGCAATTTTACCACTAAAAGATGTTTTAACTCCCTTCCATCCATTTAGGATGTCTAACCAATTTAGATAAAGCATGTTATAGTTGATTATGGTCATATTCTTATGGTTGTCAACAAATGTGATTCCCAAATGCGTAAAAGAATTAGAATCCCATTTAAATGGATAGGCATTCTTCAAATAACTTAAAATTTGCAGATAGGTTTATCGATAAAGTATCAGATTTTTGCAAATTTAATTTATAGTTTGAAATTGAGCTATACTCCTTAAATAATAACATAAGGGATTTCAATGATTCCCTTGGAGATGTAATCAAGTGCACTATGTCATCAGCAAAAAGGGAAATGTTGTGTTCTATCTCGCCCAATGTCTCGCCCAACCGAATGCCTCGGATATCTAAAGAAGTTCTTATAGCAGCTGCCAACGGCTCTATCAACAAAGCAAATAGGATGGGAGAGAGAGGGCACCCTGCCTAGTTCCATTTGATATTCCAAAAGTGCGAGAATAGTAACCAAAACTCGATACTGTCGCAGATGGAGCCTTATATAATGCCCCTATCGCGTGGGATCCAAAGTGTCCCAAACCAAACGTGCTTAATGTATGGTTCATATAATCCTACCCTACCCTGTCTAATGCTTTTTCAGCATCTAATGAAAGGAATAGGGTGGGAGAATTTACCGATTTTGAATAGCAAATCAGGTTAGACAATTTCCTAACATTGTCCGAACCGCAACGCCCAGGAATAAAACCCAAGTGGTCAATTTCTATCAATTTATGAATAACTTTTTGAAGCCTTGTAGACAAAATTTTAGAATACAACTTAACATCTACATTTAATAATGATATAAGTCTGTAACTAGAGCAAAGGTGCGGATCCTGTTTTGGTTTAAGAATCATAATTATGCTAGCATTAACCATTTCTGGAGGAATAACCCCTTCTGTTTTGATTTCATTAAATAAATCCATAAGATGGGAACATCATTTTGCAGAAAAAGTTTTAAAGAAGAAATTACTAAAACCATCAGGACCCGGAGTAGTATAAGGTTTTTAGCTGAATAATTGCCTCCTTAATTTCCTGTGAAGAAATAGGGGTATTCAATTCATCTAACTCTGCTAGGGATATCACGGGCAGATTGAGTTGATCCAGAGAAGTCTGAATTTGTAGAGATGAAGGTTTACAAAAAGCTTTATCATTGGATAAGTTGTAAAGGTTTTCATAGTAGTTTGCATATTAGTTAGCAATCTCGTTAGGACACGTAATAGGGTGGCCATTACTCAAAATATAATCAATTTGTCTACCCAGGGATTTCTGTTTGATCTTATTCACCAGCAATTTACTTGTTTTATTATCTTGGTGATGAGAAACTTGTTGCATGCGCCAAATCATCCTATCTGACAGAAACTGGTTGTTTTATTAATTTTATTCTGAATCCTTTTAATTTCCACTAAAGTTGAATCACTGGGATCCTTTTTGTTCATACATTCCAGTTTGTTCAAACTAATATAGAGCACTCTAAGGGGCTTGCCTCTTTAATAACTTGGGACCTTAGTTTTATTATTACACCTCTAATGGAGGCCTTGTAGGAATTCCACGAGACCCCCTTAGAGGAAACTGAGCCATCATTTAATTCAAAATTCATTAAGAAACTGTATCCTGGATTCTTCTTTAATTAGATAGTCATCTAGTTTCCATCGGGGATGGTTAGTTTTATATAAATTAAAATTAAGTTCCATCGAGATACAGGTGTGGTCTGAATGTACAATTGAACAAATATCAATCTTAAGAATTTTGTTCTGGATATTTATATCAACCAAAAACAGATCAATTCAAGAATATACCTTGTGAACATTAGAATAAAAAGTATAATCTGACTGACCTGGGTTGAACACACACGCCATGCATCATATAAGTTATTACTATTAAACCAATTTGAAAATTTGGATGCAGTGTTTTGAATTCTATGTGAATTTTTACAAACTTTTTAAAATATTCTATCTTTTTCAAAGTTAGGTATCACATTAAAGTCTCCTGCCACAATCAATGATAAATAAATAAACTTTTTAATGGAATTCCATAGGCCTTTAAAAAAATGCAACTGGTTGTTGTTAAGGCCATATAAATTAACCAAAGTGACTCTGTGGCCATTTATTGATCTCCCCCCACCCCCATAAAATATAGCATCCATGGGGATCAGAGATAGAAAATTCCTCTACTGGGAACAAATTGTTTTTGAACAGAATTGCCACTACTCATGATTTTTTCATATAAATAGAAGTATATTTCAACCCAAAAAATATAATACCCAAATATGGGATTTTAGAATGAGCCCAGTGAGTCTCCTGCAATAGTACAATATCAGCTTTTTGTTTTTTACAACGTGTTTCTCTTGCTACGAGAATTTAAGCCGTTTTCATTAAAACTCAAAATCCTTAATGACATAAGAAAAAATAATGAATGAATATAATGGAATTCATTTTGCTGCAAATGTGGTCGCATAGGGATCAACCAAATTAATCTCAAAGATACCAAACCCCAATACCTTTGTCCTAAACAAGGAGCTAGGGAGAGGGGTAACACAACTTGCTAACATACTCACATACTGTGCACTCCACCACACAAACACACATCTAGACTGCCGAACAGAATATCGGTAGACTAACAATGCAAAGCTAAATGCCATTGTTTAGAAATGGAAGGCCTACCATAATGGGAGGCATCCGCCTTTGTGGGATTATTTGGAAAGGTAAAAAAGTGAGTTCTAACCTATAAAACAAAAGTGAATACAATACTAACATCACCTTGTTGGTACTACATATTGTGATATATATAAGAAGAAAGAAGAACATGATATATAAAAAACTTAAAAGAGAAAAAAAAAATGTGAACAATATCATAAGGGCAAATTAGTATTAATGTGTCAGCTTAACAAGAGAGAAGACCCCTCTTTGGGGGAGTTGATTTTGTGCCACATCAAGTCTCTTTGGACTAACAAGCCTGTTGGAAAAGTCAATTTGTAGACAAGACCCTCTTTCCTAAGAGATTGAGTTATCTGAGCAAAATCACGTCTTCTACTTAGTGTTGCTGGAGAAAGGTCGGCGAAAATTCTAATATGTTCATATGGAATATCAAATGTTTTCACTTTATAACTGGTCTTGACGATGTCCTCTTTAGAGGGAAAAAAATGTAGTTTGGCCAGTACATCTCTAGATCCTTTGTTTTGTAGGTATGGAGGAAGAGGAATGCGATAAACAGCATCAAATTTATTTTGCAGCTTGGCAAAAGAGTGGACCAAAGAAACAAAAAAGTTAGTTAATCTGGTAGCTCAGAATTCTTGATTGATTCTGGAATACCCCTTAATCATAAATTAGTCTTGATAAGTCTTCTAACTTGATAACTTGATTATTTAGCTCTTTAACTTTTTGTTCCAGTTTGTAATACTGAGTCAGCAGGGACTTGTGGTCCAGAGTCAGGTTGTCCAGCTTAAGTTCTAAATCAAGGGTTTTGCGTTTAACATCTCTTATTGCTTTAGCATTGTCCATAATTTACTGTTTAATGTCAGCTAGTAAATTCATTTTAAAATCATGTAAAATGTTCCTCATTTTTAATGGGGTAAGGATTTCATCATCTTGGAGTTCAGAGTCTTTGCTGGACATACTTAGAGTATGGAGTTTTGAGGTATTATGGGAAAGTTTGTCTGCTTGCAAGGGAGAATCTACAAAGGGAGGTGACTGAATCTTCTCCTTATGTTTAGGAGAGAAACATTCGGGCACTTTGGAGGGTTGACCATTATTTTCCTTAGATTTGCCTTTACCCGGCATGATTGAGTTAGGAGACTGCCCTTTTTGGGGGTATAATCCACCACACAAATACTAATACAAGGAGTTTTCTATAGAACACTTCGCTAGGATTCACACTGGCCAATCAAATCAACAGTTCAGACATTAGTGCCGCTGCAATTGTGAACCCATAGACAGGCTGCAATGTCACACCACCTCAAGCAGAGAAGAGGGTAATACCTCACAGCAGTACTCAATTATACAAGGTAACCATGAAAAAACAGAGTAACCAAAAAGGGGGTTACTTCTCCTTTAATTGGTCTTGTAGACCACTGTGTCACTCCATCTCAATGTGAGGAAAAATTGATGGTTCAGAGTTGTTTCCAGAATTATAGGAAAGCTAGTGGAAATATAGAATGCTCAGTAAATGGGTATAGTAATCATTACTTTTCTTTACTTTTTCCCCTTTTACTATACTCTCTCTGTATGTATATAGCTTGTTACCTCTCCATTGTACGAATTTATATATTCATATATTCATAAATGCCTCTCAGGTTTCAGTCCAACCAAAACTCTTGTGCTTGTGTGACGCTCCGAGATACAGTTGCCACCGCATCGGGTGTACTAAATCCTCCTTCCCCCACCAATACGAAACCTCTCTGGTTCCACTAGGATCAGACCTCCGTTATTGTGCCTGAAGCGTCACAGCCACAGATGCCACACATGATGACAGCACAGCCCGCTCAAACCCAGGGAAAACAAGCAGGGACCCAGCGCACACTGAAGCCGACACCTGGACCGCAGCAGAAATCCGCCCGCTCCATACCCGGCCACGCTCAGGCAGACAGCACAACCAGCTCCCAAAGGTGCGGCATTACCCCCATCGGCCTAGAACCGCCTCATGAGGTGTTGCACTCCATTTCTGGTCATTCCTCCCCGATAGCTCAGTCATCAAAAGGGTCTAGAATTTTTCTGATGTAGCTACTCACAGTATGATATACTTGTTGAAACTTGGTGACATTGTCCAGAAAACAGCAAGGAAAATATATCCTAAAGACAGAAAACTAAAAACTGGCTATTAAATTTAACCCAGAAAAGAATGAAAGTGAATCATAGTGGCTATAGGAAAATATTTTTCACAATTGACAATTCCAGAGGATAGAAAGAAGAGACAATGAGACTTTATTTAATGAGTGTTGTAAAGAGATTGAAGATGATAACAGAATGAAAAAGTCAAGACATCTATTCATGAAAACTGGGGCTTCCAAGGAAACCTTTCATGCAAAAGTCGGAGTGATAAGAGAAAAAAAATCATAGGGATTTAAAAGAAGAAGATCAAATAATGATATCACTGAAGCTCTATACAGGATCTTAACAGCATTGTTAACATTGATGGAGTTGATGAAATCCCAGTGGAACTGTTCAAAATCCTAGAAGTTGTTGCTTTGAAAATATTGCTCGCATTATGCAAACTAATGTGGAAAACTCAACAATGGCCAATGAATTGGAAAAGGTCAGTCTACCTCCCAAAACAGAAAATGCTGTGTCAAAGAGTGCTCCAATTATCAAACATTTGCACTCATTTCACATGCTAGCAACATAATGCTTTAGATCCTACAAGCTCAGCTGCAACATTATATGGACCAAGGACAATCAGATGTGCAAGTCGGGTTCTGCAGAGGAAGAGGCACAAGACATTAAATTGCCAATGCCCAATGCATAATAGAGAAAACCAGACAATTGCAGAAAAAGTATTCACTTCTCTGTCAAAGACTATTATAAAGCCTTTGACTGTGTGGATCACAACAACATGTTTAAAGTTCCTTAAGAGATGGGGTGCAAGACAATCTCATCTGCCTTCTGAGGAATCTGTATGTGAACTGAACATTGGAAAACCAAATGGATCAAGATATGGAAAGGAGTGGGGCAAGGTTATATATTGTCACCTTATTTATTTCACTTATGTGTGGAATACATTGTGAGTAAGGCTGGGCTGGATGAATCCAAAGCAGGAATTAGTATTGCTTGGAGTAATATCAACAACCTCAGATGCACAAATTATACTTCTCTGATGGATGAAAGTGAGGAGGAACTAACAGACCTATTTATGAGGGTAAAAGAAGAGAGTGTAAAAGCTGGCCTGCTGCTCAACGATAAAAATATGAAGATCATGGCAAACGGCAATCTCAGTTTATGGCAAACAGACTGGGAAGAAGTGTATGCATTTGTGACAGATTTTATTTTTCTGGGATCCAATATCTCTTCAGATGATGGCTATAGCCATGAAATTAAAGGATATTTGCTTCTGGGGAGGAAAGGTATGTCAAGTTTAGGCAAGCTATTGAAAAAGTAAACTATGTTGACATAGTTAAATATATGGTATTCCCAGTAGTATTTGATAGCTGGACCATAAAGAAGGCTGAGTGCCTTAAAATTGATGCCTTTTAATCGTGGTGTTAAAAAAAACAGCTTAGAGTCCCTCGGATTGCAATAATATCTAGTAAGTCAATACTACGGGAAATAAAGCCAAGCTGTTCATTGGAATGTTTGATCATGAGGCTGAAGATCAAGTATTTTGGCCATATCATAAGAAGACAGGATTCCCTAGAGAAGACTGTGAATATGGAAAAATTGAAGGAACATAAAGAAGGGGCGGCAAAGGTGGACATTGATAGATGAGATCATTGACAAAATGATAATGAGATTGAGGAGCTCAGAGGGGCAGTGGGTGATAGATGTGCCTGGCATGCTATGGCAAATAGGGTCACAAAGAGTCTGAAATTAGTAAATGACCAAAAACAAATACAATGAGGATTTTCTGGAAGGATTATCATTATTGTTCTTACCTCCTCTGCACTCTCACATCACTATGACTATATCCTGTGTACTATCACTTCTCTGTTACTATCTCCTCTGCAGTTTCATGTCATTATACTTATATCATCTGACACACACAGAGGCTCTGGGGGCAGCACTGATCACTCATTAGTTAATATACATGGCTGATGTCATAGGGATTGTGACATCACCAAGATGCTACTGACTACAAGTTTACTATTACAGAGCCTACAGCAGCCATTAGATGGTCTCCCTCAGTCATTAGTAACCAGTACTGATACTTTATTGGGTCAAGATGTTTTTCCGGAAGGGAGACTGGATCTTACAAAGTGCTGGATGATAAGTCTGTAGGTGAGTTTGAAGGGTTAAAGGTTAAATAGTTATATAACTATAGTGTGTGGTGCCAATGCATACATCATCCTTACATACAAACATCACCCACACACTATATATGGCTTTATATAAACACCTGAGCTACACACTATATATGGATATATATACACACCTCTGCCACACACTATATATGGCTATAGCTATTTATACACACCTGAGCCACACACTATATATATATATATATATATATATATATATATATATATTATTTTTTTTTGTGATCAGATCTCTCTCTTGTGGTGAATAGGTTGCTTATGATGTGGCAAAGGCCAGGTAAATATGTAAACCTAGTCTGCTTAAAGGGTCACTGTAGGAAAAAAGTTTTTCCTTGGTCATGGGCAAGAATGCATGTTTCCCTGAGGTCTAAGGCCAGATGTGGTAGCGACTATGTCATGGGAGATGCAAATGGTAGCATCTAGGTCATGTAAAAGGAGGGCTGAAGAGCATATGAGAAATTGTCTTGGGTTGTACGAATGTAATGCAATGTGAGCATGTTAGGAGGGAGAGTCTACGGTGAGAATCAGTCTAGTAAATGATAGGGCACAATAGTATGTTTCCCATTTGAATATCTAAATAAGGGTTAAAAAACTAAATTCCTGCTCAGAATTCACAGAAATACAAATATTCCTTCACTCTGAGAAACTGGGCAGGAACATGCAAATCAGTTCAAACTTCATTTTCACTTTTTAATCTAAATACTAGTTGATACATACCTCCCACAAAATTAAATGCACAAGATATGAACCAGCCCCATATTGATGAGATCCATGACTATCTGTGGTTAGGTCTCCTAACTTGAGCATAATCTCTCCTAAGCTATGCAGTGAGCATATTTAAAGTACTGGTAAACCACATAGGTATTGAATCAAGAGGAAGGCAGACAACAAAACCCCCAATTGAAACTTTGCCAATTGTATCAAAGAGGGAAAAAATGAATTCCTTCCTGACCCCATTAACTGGCGATTGGATTACTCCCTCAATCAATACTCTGTATTTAATTATTACATAGTTACATAGTTACATAGTAATAAAGGTTGAAAAAAGACTTTCAGTTTATAAAGTTCAACCTTTTAAGATCTTCTCTGATCTGCAATATGCGGATTAGCTATTACTTAATTCGTTGTTAATTAATTATTAATCAATTATTTAATTATTTTTATTTTTAATTTTAATTTTTTTACTTATTAATTAATCCAGAGGAAGGCAAAAAAAAAAAAAAAAGTGAAACTTAGCCAATCGTCTCAAAGGGGAAAAAATAAGTTCCTTCCTGACCCCAGATACTTGCGATCGGATTTCTCCCTGGATCAATACTCTCTCTCTCTCTCTTCAGGATAACCCTGAATTCCCTCTTTAATTAGAAATAAATCCAGTCCCCTTTTCAAGTTATCTATCAAATCAACTGTAACCACCTCCTCTGGTAGAGAATTCCACAGATTAACTACCCTTACTGTGAAGAACCCTTTTCTTTCTTTAAGGTGGAATCTTTTTACTTCTAACATCAAGGGATGTCCTCTTGTCAGTTGAAAATCTCTTGGCACAAAAAGCTCCCTTGACAAATATTTATACTGACCCTGGATGTATTTATATAAGGTTATCATAACTCCTATTAAAAGCCTTTTTTTCTAGAGAAAATAAGTTTAATTCTGTTAGTCTTTCTTCATAACTTATCCCCTCCATTCCCCTTATTAGTTTTGTTGACCTCCTCTGTACCTTTTCCAGCTCTAAAATGTAGTTTTTATGAAGTGGTGCCAAAATTGTACACCATATTCCAAATTATACATTTCAATTTATTAACAAATGGTTATCCCCCCACTAACTTAAATCCTTAACTATATACAATATAAGGTAACTTATAACACATTACAATATGTTACCAATGTGTTTTCTTTTTTTTTTATTATGGTTTTAGTTCTTGAAAATGGCACATAGAGTTTCCTATGTGAAATAGTGGTCCTCTAGAAAGAGACCGCCAGACATAAAAGTTCATCCTTGGGGTATAACCACTGTTCACTATGTTTTTTTGCCATTTTATAGAGTTTCTTAGTGAAATAGTGGTCCTCTGAAAAGAGTCCAAGTGACATCAACTTTCGTCCTCTAAATAAAACCACTGTTCTATATATTTGCTGTTTTTTTTCTTGTGAATTTGTCCTTGAGATGAAAGCAATGTTGGAAAATGGCACATAGAGTTTCCTATGTGAAATAGTGTTTCTCTTAAAAGAGTCCCAGAGACATCTAAGTTCATCCTGGAAATAAAACCACTGTTCTCTATGTTTTTCAACATTTTATAGAGTTTCTTAGTGAAATAGTGGTCCTCTAAAAAGAGCCAGAGTGATATCAACTTTCGTCCTCAAAATAAAACCACTGTTCTCTATGTTTACAGAGCCTCATATTACACAATGTTTTTGCGTCCATCCTCTAATAAATCACCCTGACTTGGGTTTTCTTCAATGTGAACTTTCATTTTCTCTGGATTGTTGCATCTTGAAAATGCAACATAGAGTTGGCCATGTGCAAATACAGGTTCCTGTAAAAAATTACCCATAGACTTAAAAGTCTGTCCTTGGAATTTATTAATGGTGAGGGCATATGCCATGATAACGGGAGTTTGTCTCCTTTGAAGTACAAAAGGCAAACCATTCTCACTTGGAGCCAAATCAATTCTTGGTATAAGAACTGGTTCACCTTTATGGGGACCATTCATAATTTCTGCATGAATAAAATTATCTTTTAAATCCTTCACAATTAATCTGGTCCCATTACAAAGTCCTTTTTTGGGATTCATGTTTCTCAGCAGCATGACAATTGCCCCTTTTTTAAGTTGCAAAATATGTGGTGACATTCCAGAGGCAGTAAAGAATTAATAAATTCCACTGTAAAGTTTGATTCACTGTCTTTGTCATCTACTAGAACTGCACTGTCAGAATATTTTGTGGGTGCATTGATTAATTTTAACATTCCGTTATTTAGATTCAAGGCATCTATATTTTTTGATGTTAATATGACTTTGCATGCAATGTCTGAGTAATTCTCATTATTGATGGTATTGAGAAAGATTGGCGATATTAGTGATTCTTTGCAAATCATTTGTGATGGAATTTGAACAGTATCATCAGGTAAATTAGTTATTTTTTGTTTTCCTTCTCCAATCTGAATTAGCCAATCATTGATTTTATTTTGGCCTTCTGATCTCATATTTATTTCTAATTTAAGATGTGTAAATATTTTCCACAGTTTACTTCTCTTTATACATGTTTCAACGATGTCAGTCCTATTGCCATGTGGCACCACAGGTAATCTTTGGCTAAAATCTCCTCCTAACAACATCACCTTTCCACCAAATGGCAAATCATTACTTATAACTTATTTTAATCATCGAGCAATACATTGCAGGGCATGACATGGCATCATTGTTGCCTCATATATTATAATTAATTTACTTTTATGAAATTGTTTGGCTTGTAATGAATTCATTCAAATATCCAAAACTGATGTTTCTCGAATGGGAACTGGCAGTTTAAATCCACTATGCACAGTTCTGATACAAAAGTGCGGTAATTCCAGTTGTTTCAAATGGCAGTGCTATTTGACCCTGTGCTCGAATGCAACTCATCAATAAATTATATAGATACATTTTTCCTGATCCACCAGGGCCATCTAGATAGAAATAACGCTCTTTGAGCATGTCATTGTCTATTGCATTTGTAATGGCGATAAATGCTTCCAATTGTAATGCATTTAAAGTTACAATTTGTTCTTGTGTTTTTTGTATTCAATCTCAGTGTCATACTCATCAAAGTGAATTTCATCTATAATTCCTGGATCAGGTGGATTCAAATTAGCACTGTTTAATCCATGACAAAGAAAAAATTCCTGAATTTCCATTAATGCTTTTAAAAGTACAATGGTCTCATTGTAACGTTTCAAGAAGTCTTCACACATATGTAATTTAAATGTTTCACACAAAGCTAATGTATCAGGTACATTGCAAAAGATGCAAATGAGAGCAAATTGTTCTTTCATTTCCTTTGGCATTTGACATAGTGCTGCTTTTTCTAGACATCTCTACCATTGTGTATCATCTGCCAGGAAGTTTTGATGTCTTGCATCTAATTGGAAAGTATCATAAACTATGTCATTCACTATGCCTAATTGTACATAACTTTGTGCACCAGGAACATGTAAAAGACGTAATCTTAAGCTGAAATATTCAATATCTCTTGGACGAACGCTAAACATTTGTGAGATAATTTTATGATTATCTTTTTTTTGTTGTGGCCATTGGCCATTTACGAATACATAGACTGTGGTAACTCAATGTATACAAATTGTCTGGCCTCAGTGTCCTGACATTTTAATTGAAACCAAGCAGTAAGTTTTGTTGCTTTATGTTCACTTTGTTCTAAAGCATTTCTTTTATTCCCTGCAGTGAAGCAAACAAATTGATTCCAGGGCAAATGCACAGCTAATCTATACACAGCATGTGACCGATCATGCATCCCAAATTTCAGAAGAAGCCACATTGCTTCTGGAGCACTTACATAGCGAGCATCTAAATAAGATGAAAGTTTGTCATGTAAAACTGGATTATCTTCTTCATTTTGTGCACCTTGCACAACAGCAGTTGCTACATCATATCCTTTGTATATATATTTATACACATATTTGATGAATTTGATAGAAGTGCAAGCAAATGTGGTTTGTATGGAACCACATATCTATTATCGACCTTTTGGTCACAGATAATAGCTGTTTGTCCTTCTCTTCTTTTATACAAAGGGTATCCATCATTAGCATAAGTCTGCATCTGAAATTGTTTTGGGAACTTTTTTGTGCATTTTTTATTTTTCATACATGGTGAATTTGGATTGATATCTCCACATGGGCCCTAAATCATTCTATGAGTTACAATCTCATAAAGTTTGGAATGTTTTTCTGGATGTGGCAGTTCAGCAGTAATTACTGAATCCACTGCCATATTCAGTTTATATTTTTCTTGCAAGATTAAAAGTATGTGTGCATGTGGCAAGCCTCTTTCTTGAAATTCAATGGTATAAACAAAAGCCACACATTTCCCAAATAAGTGTCCTTTACTTATATCATGAATTACTGAATTTAGTTTTATTTTGAATACTCTTGCCATCAAATCTGGTTGGTCAGAAGTATTTTGACCAATTTTAAAATTTCTTTAATCTCTGGCCATTGTGGATAACATGTGAATGTAATGAATAAATCTGGTTTACCAAATTTAGTGACAATAGCCATGGCATCATTGCATCTTTCTCAAATATTGTGAGGAGATCCTTGGAAAGAGGATGGCAAAATCTTTGCTCTTCCGGCAGGGATGTCTCTGTTTGCAGCCAATTTAGTGATCCACAATATTGTTCTACTCAAAGCTTGTTTTGTTGAAATTTGACAAAATTTTGATTATTTGCTTAGACTTGTAGATAGGAATCAATAATCCATTTGGTATGTGAGTTTCCCCCCACATAAAATAGGATTAAAAAGATCCAGAATAGCAGTTTGTGCCACTTTATATTACAGCATAGAAATATTGCTTCTAACATGAACTTTACTATTGGGATAACTTTGCAATTGTAATTTTGGTTGCCATTCCGGCTCACCATTTGGGAAGAAAATTGGATATATCATTTGATCCAAATTACTACTTAACATATTTATGTTTATAACAGGATGTTCTTCATTGCGTATATATATTCTAATATCCCGCTCAAATGGTGGTTCACCATCATCATTTTTAAAGACCATTGCTACCTAATTTGCTGTTGGTAAATTATACCGTCTGTGATCAATATGGCAATCTCTTTTGAGAACCATATTTACTCTTGGCATTGGCAATTGATTTTTTTGCGCATGTGCCTGTTCTTTTTCAACCTCTGCTAATCTTTTGTATGCTTGACTATATGGGTTGTTGGCCATAATGTTATCAAGTTGTTCAAAGACTATGGGTAAACATTGTTTATTTTCAGGAAGCAAAAATTGTTGTTCAACAGCTTCCATTGTATCAACAATATATAACTGTGCACATTTCCTTTGCTCTCCTGCTTTTGGGTGTAAATGTGAAGTCCTGTGGTAAATTTGTCCTTGTACTTTAAAACAGTAAGGACCATGTCCTGGGACATTTTCTGCTAATGTTGCACCCATTGAAGTAAATGAAATTGAACTGTTATAAGACCTAATGTTTTTTATTTAATTGGTATAATTTGGAAAGTTTAGATCACTCATTATATTTTCTAAATATTCTTGAAATGTGTGTCTTTCTGAAAGTCTCACCTTTCCTTTCTGACAGCAGCTAATACACTCTCCTTCAGTTGGTCTTTCCTTCAGAAAATGATATGCCCCACAAAACTGACATTTCACATTAATTAATCCACAATAATGATTGTCTACTGTTAGTGCTGTAAATAAAGCACTATTGTGAGCTTCCTCAACATAGATATCACTACAACTCTCTATATCTACATTCGTATCATGTGTATGAACATTGGTTTCATGAGGCAATATTGGGTCATTAGGCAATCTTTTACAGACATTTTTTGGTTTATTTTTTCTTTTCTATGAAGCTGCAGCACACTTAGTTTGTGCTTTCTTAGTAATTTTAGTAAGTCTCTGTCGGTCTTCTTCCCTTAAGAGTTGCAAAGTCTCAGGGGACTGTGCATCTCTCCATCTCTGCTTCCGTTCCCTGGCCGCTCTTCTTTTACGTTCATTCTTGTCTTCTGCGTTGTCCGCCATTGTAATCTGTAATAGAAAATGTAGGTGTAAGATATATATGTTTATTTTTATTGTACATTTTTTTTTGACCCGTCATCAATGTAAAACCTAAATAGCAGTAATGAATCATTAAAATTACTTGAAATGCATTTGTAGTGTTTTCATTAAATGAATTAATTCATCAATCAATGCATTATTTTTAATTTGCATACATTAAAAGCTAAACAGCTAAGCATATAAATATTGATGAATAATTTAATGTTAAAAATGTTTTTTTTTATAAAGAATTATGAAGTAATTTATAAATAAAAATACATTAATGAAATAATCTAAAACTGTCATCAATGCAAAACATAAACAGGTAATCATATGTTCCTAAAGAAGGGCAAAAACAAAGAGCCATGACCAAACTATAGATTGGGCCGAAAAGGATTTTTAATGTTTTGATTAAATTAATTAATCAATAAATGAAGTTATGAGGTATAGTAGTCAATCATTAAAACATAAATGTCTAAGCATATATGTATTTCTCCTTTTTTTATAATTATTGATTAATAATGAATTAATAAAATAATATACATTGATTAATTAATCAATAACTGTCATCAATGCAAAATAAAAAGACTTAATCCTATTTTCCTAAAGAATGTCATTATTAAATGATATACCTGTCAAGTTGATCTTATAGCAGATCAAATCCTGCAGATCTCACTCTCTCTTATGTTTTGATTCAATGAATTAATTAATCAATGAAACTATCCTGTTTCATTGGCATACATGTAAAACATAAAGGCCTAATCATAAATATATTAATAGGTAAATGCATTCAAAAATGTAAAATATATCACATGTCATATTATTATAAAGAGGATCCTATCACTGTCAGTCAATGAGCAGGAACAGAGATACAAAAATGCAATTGAAAATTTACCAAATTTTTGGGCAAGTTTAATTTTTTTTTGTTTCATTATTAAGAATTAAGAATTAATCATTGAATGTTTGTTAATGATCAGTACTTCAGATATGTAAATATAATATTAAATCTATGCATTGAAAAATAGATGTTTTTTTAAAAGTAATGATTACTAATTACTAATTAATTAATTAAAATATGTTAATTCATTCATTAATCAATAATGGTGATAAATGGAAAACAAAAAGCCTTAATCCATTTCTCCTTAAAAGGAGCATCATTAAATGATATACCTGTAAAGGTGATCTTATTGCAGGTGAAATGCTGCAAACGTCACTCTGTGTAATCAGTCAGCTGCAGAGATGATCAATTCAACTGTAAAATAAAATAAAAATAATTAAAATAGTAACTTGATTTTGCCTCAGTATATTCTTTTGCTTATCCCAAACATGTTTAAATGCCTTAACTAAGCACAGTGAAGGATACATATTAGGCCAAGGAGTCTCAGGAAATGCATGGCTACTTAAGATATGAATCCTTCATCTTACACCATCACTCTACAAGCAACAAGACAATAAGATTTAGATACAGAATAATGATCCTGTTCAATTCCCCATTTCATGACCATTCTATTAACCATGTTGTTCCTGATTGCAAGTAGCTACCTGTAATGATACACAAGCCAATCCCGCAAATTACGGCAAGCTTTCCAATTGATTGTTTGACATCAGTACTATTACAAGTAACTCATTGTTAGTTTTACACAAAATCTATAATCTATTGAGACTTTACTGATAACTCAACATTTACTTATGTCTCATAATATCAAAAATCTGAAGGATTAAACAGCACTATCAAATGGATTTGAAACCATTTCTGAAAGCTAGAGAAGCAGTTAAAGAGACAGTAAACCACTGAAAAACAATAAAACATCATGGAAGTCATCAGAATTTGATGCCTAACATTCCCATAGCCACATATTATTATGTTTGTGTCCTTATACAACATCTAAGGTAATAAAGAAACCAGTACTCTAAAGGTTAATACATATCAGGAAACCCATAAGTACTAGAAATAGAAGCTCCAGTGCATTGTCTTTCAAAGGGTGCATTCTATAATTATATTTTTCACTAAGGTAGATGATGTTATCACATTCTTGACAAATGAACAAGATTTGGAAAGCAACGTTACATAAGAATTGAGCAGACACTTAAGATTGGGTAACAAGGAAAATATCGATACGCACATTTTAATACAGTGGCAGATATAATGTTCCTACAATAAACTCATCACATATAATAGTTGTCAAACTACGAATCGTCGTCACGCTTTGCGAGCTTAGCGATGAGCGCTGCAAGGCGAGCCATTAAACCCATAGCACTTAGGCAATGAGCACCAAAGGTGCTCATTGCCGGCGAGCCTTGTGTAGCAAGGCGAGCCGTTGAACCCGTAGCACTTAGGCAATGTGCGCCGAAGACACCCATAAGCCCATAAATAACCCTGGCACTCATGGGGGTCAATGTAGACCCCCATAAACCCTTTATTAGCCCTGTCACTCATGAGGGTCAATACAGCCCCCCATAAGCACTTAATTAACTCCCTCACTCATGGGGGTCATTATAGACCCCCATAAGCCCTTAATTAACCCTGTCACTCATGGGGATCAATACAGACCCCCATAAGCACTTAATTAACCCCCTCAATCATGGGGGTCAATACAGACCCCCATAAACCCCTAATTAACCCTATCACTCATGGGGGTCAATAGAGACCCCCATAATACATATAATTAACCATGTCACTCACGGGGGTCAATACAGATCCCCATAAACTTACAATTAACCATGTCACTCATGGGGGTCACTACAGATCCCCATAAACCCTTAATTAACCCTGTCACTAAAGGGGGTCAATAAAGACCCCCATAATACCATAAATAACCCTGGCACTCATTGGGTCAATACAGACCCCCATAAACCCTTAATTAACCCCATCACTAATGAGGGTCAATACAGCCCCCATAAGCACTTAATTAACCCTGTCACTCATGGGGATTAATATAGACCCCCATAAGCCCTTAATTAACCCTGTTACTCATGGGGGTCAATACAGACCCCCATAATACACTTAATGAATCTGGTCACTCATGGGGGTCAATACAGACCCCCATAAACCCATAATTAACCCTATCGGTCCCATATAGGTATATTATGACCATTATGGGCCTGTTACAACCCAACATTAACCACATATGTGCCATGACGTTCCTCAAGGACCATCATTACACTAAGTATAAACACTACACTGCACTATACCCCCCAATAAAACATTAAATATCAACTAAACACCCTCCACACTAACCTATTAACACCTACACTACCTACCTACCCCCTAATAACCCCCCACCACTTTAATTACAGAAAAAACTAAAGTCACCAAAAAAATTATAATCTACATTACATAAAATAAAATAAAAAATGAATTCAGAAAAAATAAAAAATCTTCATTACAGAAAATAAAAAAACCTAAGTCACAAAAAATAAAAAAGGAACATTACAGAAAATAAAAAAATACATTACAACCCCCCACTACAGAAAAAAACAACAATTACAAAAGGGTGAGAAGTGTAACTCTTTCTCTTTTAGGAAGCTCCACTCTGCCAACACCCCCCTGTCAAAGCTACGAGACAACACTGGCGTGTTGAGGGAGGGGAAAGATGAAGTCATGAAGGTAGTCACAGACTTCTACAGAGACCTCTACTCACCCAAAGAAACAGATAAGGATGCCACAGAGAAGTTTCTGGCAGGTATCACCAACTCTGTCGACCCTGAAGGTGCCGCAATCAAGGATGACCCCTCACGTTGGAGGAACTACACTCTGCAGCCAAATCCTTTAAGCCCGGTAAGACCCCTGGCAGTGATGGCCTCCCAGCTGAACTTTATGTGAAGCTGTGAGACCTCATTAGCCTAGACCTGCTATAGCTATATAAAGAGATGCTAGTAGTGGGCAGATTGCCAAACTCGCTGAGAGAAGGGATGCTAACTCTCTTGTACAAACAGAAGGGGGAGCGATCGGACCTCAAAAATTGGAGGCCCATCACTCTCCTTAATGTAGACTACAAGATCCTAGCTAAGGTATTGGCTAATAGACTAAAGGCTGTAATAGGGCAGTTCATCCACCCTGATCAGACCTGTGGGATTCCAGGGCGCAGAATAGCAGACAACCTAGCCCTCATTAGAGATACCCTTCATTACATCCAAGACCGCCGCGTACCTGCGGCCCTGGTCTGCTTAGATCAGGAGAAGGCTTTTGACCGGGTGTCACACTTGTTTATGGGGAAAGTACTGCAAAGGTTTGGCCTGGGGGAAGTTTTCTGGGCCTATGTTAGCCTTATGTATAAGGATATAGTCAGCACGGTGCTAGTGAATGGTTGGAAGACCGATTCTTTCCCAGTCCGGTCGGGAGTCAGACAGGGCTGTCCTCTTTCGCCTCTCCTCTTTGTCTGTTGCATAGAGCTCTTCGCGGAGTACATCAGATGTAACCCAGAGATCAGAGGGATCATCGCACCGGGTCCAGGGAAACAACAGGTCAAGTGCTCGCTCTACATGGACGACGTCACCATCTTCTGCGCAGATGATCAGTCGGTGAGGACACTGGTCCAGGTGTGCGAGGATTTTGGCAGAGCTTCTGGCACAAGGGTCAACTGCGGGAAGTCAGAAACGGTTCTGTTCGGTCAGTGGCACCTGACTCCTATCCCACTGCCTTTCCCCATCAAGACGGACCTCATCAAAATCTTGGGAGTCTGGTTTGGCGGAGAAGGCGCGGCCCTGAATTGCTGGGAAGGAAGACTGGGCAGAATACAGCAGAAGTTTGGACTATGGAGCCTCAGGGATCTCACTATGGAGGGCAAAATTCTGGTTCTGCAAAATTAAATTTTACCTATCCTGCAGTACGTTGCCCAAGCCTGCCCCCCCCCCCTGCCCACTGTTTGCCGGGCAATTTCCAAGGCGTTTTTTTATTTCATCTGGGGCTCAAAAATGGACAGAGTAGAGCGCACAGTAATGTACAAGGAGCCGCAAAAAGGGGGCAAAGGAGTGCCCGATATCCCTACCATGCTGCGATCCTTCTTTGCATGCAACTGTGTGCGCAGGACTTTGAGGGACAGCAACCAAGGACCAGCAGGAATGGCTATGTCCCATTTTTTCTTGTTACCCCTCTGGAGAGGGCTTGGCTGGGACAAGTGGGACAGCTCTTTCCCTTACAACTGGAACATCCCATGGTTCTACCGGGAGGTAGGCCAGTTTGTAAGGGAACACCATCTACAGAACATTAAGCCAGACCACTGGTCCCCAAAGGTCATTTACAAACTCTTGAGAAGTAAAGACATTATGGAGTCAGTCCCTGGCCTTCCCGCCAAAACCATGGAATACATTTGGGACAATGTAGCATCAAAGGGACTGACGAACATACACAAGGACACAGCATGGATGGCTATTCAGGGGGGCCTACGTCTGAGACAATTCATGCATGCAAGAGGGCTGTGCAGACACAGACACTGCCCTAGAGGTTGTGTTGCAGAAGAAACAGCCCTGCATGTTTTTTGGCAATGTCCATTTGCTCAGGACTTGTTGGATTGTGTAGCTGATAAACTTGAGGACTGTGTACCGAGGAGGTATTTATCCCATTACTCCGTACTTTATGGACTGTTCCCTGGCACTCACAGCATTGGGGCCATAAAGGACGCTTGGCGCCTCATGTGCTGTGTCAAGGATGCCCTTTGGTTTACCAGAAACCACCTGATACTGAAGAGGATCACAGTGACCACCCAGGATTGTTGCAGACTGGTACTCAGCCTGGTAAGAGACTATTCCATCTTAGACAATCCTGAGGGGCTGGAGGAATAAAAAACCTCCCCGTCCCTGACCCAACTTCAGCCACCTACCCCCACCACTTTCACCGCCCATCCAGCCCCCACTCACCCATCCCAGGTGTTTCTTCTGCTTAGTGCAAATGACATAATAATAGTTAAATCGGATATTGCACCAAGGTTTCTGACCTGTAATAAGTTCTTGATGATTTATGTTTTATATATGTCTGGAAGAACAGAAGTTGTTTGATGCTTTGCGTCATACTCCCCCACCTTAATTCATAAAACATGCTTTAAGCTTTGTATTACGCCGCTGTCATACCTGTGCTGTGAAATTTAGAAATAAAGATATTTTATCAATAATAAAAAAAAAAAAAAAACAGTACTGTATGTGGTTAAGTGACCTGGTTTGTGAAAAATCCATCTGTTGCTATGTCTAAAACTGTGAAATACAGTAAGCATATGCTTAAAAGTAGCCATGTTTAAAATGGTTTGTATTGACAGAGTGATGGTGCATTATGTGGCTTCAATTGCATGTCCCACCCAGTTTTTCCGGACTGCAGTGCATATACTGTATTTCTGAGAAATTTGAGCAGGAAATACGGTTTTATCAAACTTTTTTTTAGACATTCAAATAGAATCACTAATGTACTATTCCTTATTTGTACTATATATATATATATATATATATATATCACATATTATAATTTACAAACTGCAAGTTATCGTCACACTTGCGGCCTTGCGGGATGACAACTCGCCGTTTGACAAATTCCTCCCTCCTTCCCCTCATCATCCTCCTCCTCACCCCTTATCCATCTCCTCCCTCCCCCTTATCCTCCTTCTCTCCCCTCCCCCTTCTCTCCCCTCCCCCTTATCCTCCTTCTCTCCCCCCCTCCTTTCCCCTCTCTTCTTACTCTGAAGCGAGGACCTCCTGCTGCTCTTCTCACCCCAGCAGCATGTCTTCTTCCTGTGAGCGGCCAGCATATGCTAATGACATGAATCAGGGGCCTCTCTCCTCTTCTGTTCACTTAAGGTGGATTACTATATATTGAAGCATACATGCACGTTTTCCCTGCTATGTGTAAATTATTATATATTCCAAAATTTCAAAAGCCTAAGACGAACATTTATATACTGAAAATGTACACTGTTATGTGGCATTGTTCTGGACAATGTTCTATACACAAATATTTATGGGACTTGGGAGGGTATCACATATTATAATTGTCCAACTACGAATCGTCGTCACGCTGTTTGCGTGGTCCGTAACACTTAGCGGCGAGCATCGGTCATTGCCGGCGAACCGTGAAACCCGGAGCACTTTTAGCGGAGACTTAGCTAAACAAAATACGAGGCAAAAAAATATGAGACGCTGGACTTAGAATGGAAAATTTACGGACTCAATTTGTCTGGATCAAACAGCATTACCTGCCTTACAATTTTATTGCCATCATTTTTAACGGGCAGGTCGCTAGTATATATATATATATATATATATATATATATACTGTATATACTTTGCTTCAGTAACTATATGTTCCTTAAAATTAACCTATGGAGCCTTATTCAACTCCAAGCCCCCATCTCACGGGATACAGGCCGTATGTCTGAGCTTGCTGCCGGCTCCCGTTCGTATCCGATTCCGGAGCTATTCAATTGCGCAAGCCCGCAAGGTATAGGCTGAACGTCAAAGCCGTAAACCATGCACTGGTTCATAGCAGTTCAGAACGGGAATATGATCAATTAAACAAGACTGTAATCTCCCATTTCGAAACAGCCAATAGAAAATTACGGCAGTAAAACATGGATGTTAAATGTCTATCTACTAGGTTCGGGGCTCTGACATGTGATCAGACTCACACACCCACAATGTACAAAATAAAAAAAATGAATGGCTATACTGTTTTGGTCCATGTAGGTGGCCTGATATGTATGAACTCATTGATTCCCGAGATTGATATAACCCCGAAAATATTTTTTTATTGCTGATTTGCGAGCTTGAGACAGTTGTGCAATTAATTCTAATATCTTCCATCACTTTTCCCGTTTTTATTTGCATTTGCAGTGCTACGGATATGTCTTTAATCTTCTACATTTGCCATTTACGGGTTTGTAGGCTTAAGGGTTTGTAGCAATTGAATAGCGATTTGCAATTTTAGCTTGGAAGTCTTGCAGCCGTGAAAGATCAAAGGCTTCGGGGGGCTGTAAGTTACGGGTTTCACAACTGTTGATTTTTCAAAGCCTTAACCCATAACATTCGGAGCCCACAAACAGATGCCAATTGAATAGCAAATTAGCTTATGGCCTCCATTACAGGCGCCCATAACTTGCTCAATTGAATGGAGGCCATAGTTTTCAAAAGAGAATAATTTGTAACAATCTTTAGAATAACAATCTTTAGCATTCAGCATTGCGTAATATCTGCTTTAATATTATGTCATGACCCCTGGACAAAGATGAGATGACAACCACGCTTTGTTTGGACACTAGCTCTGTTGGTTTAGTAGCACTCAAAGAGTTATCAGTGGCTTACTGTGATACCCAGTTTGCTCCCAGTCACAGGACTGGGCCATGATCTTGGCTTGATTCCAACTTGCGTTAAGTGGTAGATTAGACTGCATAGACTTCATTGGAAGTCTACTGGGTTGATTAAGTCATAAAGTATTCTTAACAAGGATGTCAAAACAGCAATTGAAACACTTTGTTGGTGTCAAGTGTTTTGCAAGTGATGCCCCTTTGATCTCTTTCCTTGAACTTATTAATGACTTAGAAGTAGGACTGGAAATTAGTGTCTCCCTTTTTGCTAATAGAATATAGAAAAATAATGATCTATATAGGTAGTATCCTTGGTGCTTTACACCCCTTCATATATCAAAAAAGATTATTTAAAAAAAAAAAAAATGAAAAAAACTTTATTGGATACTATTGATCCGGAAACTACGCCTATGAAAATGTATAAATATGATACATAGATACTCTAATCATATGAGGTATGAGTAGTAAGATATGTGGTGATATTCTGTATTCATACCATAGACTATGCTGCAAGATCCTCATAAATCAGGATATACTGGTACTCCTGTTGATACAGGATATACTGATAATCATAGGATAGTGCAGTGATATATAAAAAAAAAAGGGGGGTATCTATATATATATATATATAAAAACTGATATACATAAAAGTGAAATCTGATACCTGGAAAAATACTTAAATGAACTGGAAGACAAGACAAGCATAAATCAAAGGCTCTGCAGGTCCACTGTAATATGGAGTATTGCAAGAGGACAATGGCACTATTGGATATGAGCTAAACAACACACATATAGCAATATACTTGCTGTTCAGTAGTTAGAGCTCTCCAATATAGTTCTCCATAGACTCTCTATTAGCTATGAGTAAGCAAAGATGTTGGATATATAACAATACATAAATAAGAGATAGTAGAGCCCATATAATTTGTACAAAAGGAAAAGATACACTCCAAAGAGTGTTTGTACTTAACTTCCAGCGTTTCCAGGTTCAGAAAGTTGCAAAAAATGATGCCAACAGGCCGTTTCGTCCCTCCACGGGGACTTTTTCAAAGGCTTTTAACTTCTAACAGCGTTTTAGGCCTATTTAAGGCCTGTAGAACGCTTCCTTGATTGGATCTAATTGAAAACACAGTGATGCCCAGCATCATGACATCATGACGTTTTTCAAGTTGAATAAACTTTATTTACTACTAACAGTGGCAGAATGGACATACAAATCCTATGTAACTTTATTAGGATCGTTTTTGACAAAGAATACAAATGTCTAAGATTGTCAAAGCAGGCTCAAAAACGGACCAGAATAGATGGCAGAATCTCTAAAGGGGTTGGCTAAAGATAATAGAGATAAAATAAATGTATACAAAGCATGTTATATGCAGATAAACAATGGGGCTAGGATATGAATAAAAAGTATAATTGTGAATGAAAGCTAGATAATATACTATTGTGCTTGGGCATATATTGTGCCCATGGTGACAGGAAGCAAAAATAATGCATGTGCTAGAGATATATCTTGAACTAATGACAGTAATTTGGAGATCTCAATCAGTGAAGATATAATGTATGCTAGAATAAAAAAAAAAAAAAAATATATATATATATATATATATATCAAGTCTATAAACAAAGGGCCTCATTCTATTATCGGCCGCTGCCACTGCGGGGCCGCAAGGACCGGCCGCAAGCTTTACGGCTATTCTATTCCCCTCCGGCCCGGGACTCCGGCAGGCTTGCGGCCGGCGCCTTGCGGCCGCTCGCGCCGGAGGAAAGCCTTTGATCTAAAACGGCCGCAAGGAAATCGGCCGTAAGAAAAGCCTGGTTGCGATTCAATTGCTCCGGGAAACCTCTCTGCAAGGCTAAAAACTAGCCGCAGCTTACTTGCAGCAAACAGGTCCCGCTAGCACCAATTAAGCACAAAATATAGCTCAAATAAAGCCATCCTGCACTTTGCGGAGTCTATAAAGTGATATTCGGGGTTAGAAAAAATAGCACATAATTACCCTATACTCAAATCCGTAAAATATTTTTTTTTTTATATACGTAAAATATCCATGTAAAAAGTCCCTAGGGCTTGGAGCACCTCAGACACGCCCACGCCGCAGCCGGAAAATAAACAGTTAATTTGAACTCGGGTTTGGGCAGATGTGCAAGCTTGAGAGGGGGTTAATATTAATCCTCATGTCCCCCAATATGATCCCTAGCATTTACAGAGCTGTACAGTGCGGGCTTGAATTTATTTTTAAGTTTTTACATTTCAGAGCTTACGGCCGGTTTCAAGATTTACGGCCGGCCTTAAGAGCAGATCGCAGCCTTACGGACGATTTACGGCCGATAATAGAATGAGGCCCATAGTGAATAGTGCTTAAATAGCTAAGCATAATCAGGACACAGTGAAATAGGTGTGCCCCAGTAATGTAATGGTGTCTAAAAAAAAATAAAAAAATTGTGAAGTAGAATGTAAAACAACCAACTATCACGGTTGTATAATGAAAGCATAATGTGGAGAGCACATCTCCTAATAAGTGACTCATTTCAGCGAGACTAGTGTAATTGGAAAGCAAATTTACTAGTAGATGAAAAATGAGTAAAAATTTTTGTAAGGGAAGGGAAATAAGGTGAAAAAAGTGCTCTAAAGAAAAGCAGAATACGAATATCCTTCATTAAGTCCCATTGGATATTTGCTGTTCAATATGAAAATCCATTTACTTTCTTTTTGAAGTAGTATTTGATCAATATTTCCACCTCTAGGTCCTACCTCTAGTTTTTCCAAAACTTGGAACTTCATTACCCCAGCTTTATTTTGATGGAAGTTATTAATGTGTCTAGAGACAGGAGTATCCAGGAACTTAGTTATTGAGTATACATGTTCCAGGATCCGCCTTCGTAGTTGTCAAAAAGTTTTTCCCACATAATATTTTTGACACGGGCAGGTCATAACATAGATGACGTGTGTGGTTTCGCAATTTAAGAAGGTTTTTACTGGATACTTCTTTCCTGTCTTGTACTCAATGAATTCTTTGCTGGGTTGGATGTAGTTGCAAGCTTTGCAGTGGCCGCATTTGAATAATCCTGTTGTTGAAGTTAACCAATTCGATGGTTTACAAGGAGGTTTATAATAACTCCTTACCAGTGTATCTTTTATGTTTTTGTTCCTCCTATACGTTATGGAGGGTTCAGGTGTTAATGATTCTTTTAATGCCTCATCTTCTTGTAGAATATACCAGTGTTTTTTAAGGATTTGTTTGATAGCACGCCAATCTTGGCCATATTGCATTATGCAAAGTATTTTCATATCTGGATCTTTAAATTTGCTTTTATCCTTATATATCAGGTCTTCGCGTTTACTCGACAGGGCTCTCCTATAGGCTCTCTTGAGTACACGATTAGGGTAGCCTCTTTCTTTAAACCTCATTTGTAATTCTTTTGCTTGTAGCTTGAAATCTGATTCATTATTACAATTTCGTTTTAAACGCAAATATTGTCCAGTCGGTATCCCTGATTTTGATCTTAAAGGGTGTTGGCTGGACCAGTGAAGAAGAGAATTAGATGCAGTGGGCTTACGAAATACTGATGTGTGTATTTTGCCCATATTGTCTTTCAAAATAGTAAGATCCAGAAATTCGACTTTACTCTTATTGGCCACAAATGTGAATCTTAAACCCATGTCATTTTGATTCAATATGTTGATAAATTCGAGGAATAGTTCATTGGGACTTGTCCAAAACAGTAGTATGTCATCAATGAAGCGCTGCCACAGTAGTATGTTTTCCGTGAATTTCTGCATTTCTTCATTGAAGATTACTGTTGCCTCCCAGTAGCCTAGATATAAGTTGGCATAACTGGGCGCACAGGAGGTCCCCATCGCTGTTCCCTTGCTTTGGTGGTACCACCGATTGTCAAAAAGGAAATAATTCTTAGTGAGGGTGAACTCAAGAAGTGTAATAATGAGTTCATTTATTTCGATATCTTCACTACTGTGCATACTTAAAAAGTGTTTGACTGCTTTAATACCCATATCATGGGGAATAGATGAGTAAAGCTGTTCGACGTCAATTGAAATTAAAATTGTTTGTTTGGGCACTGTAATGTCGTCTAACTGTTTTAAGACATCCAAAGTATCTTGGAGATATGATGGCAAAGTTTTAACTGTTGCTTTTAAATGTTCGTCAACAAATTTACTTATTCTTTCGGTGAGGCAATTGTTTCCAGAAACAATTGGACGGCCTGGTACAGGAGAGATTTCCTTATGGATTTTCGGTAAAGCATAAAAGGTTGCGCATAAAAGGTTGTGCATAAAAGGTTGGTCTCCCTTTTTGCTGATGACACTAACAGCTTAATTTAATTGCAGCCTCGTAAGTCCAACATGAGCCTCACAGTGGCTGCGTGCTTGAAATCTGGCCTACTTACATTGCTAATAAATTGGAAGGGACTGAGAGCTACGAGCAAGAGACGCAAAACTGTAATTCAGTCTGTCTCACTGTGGATGTGCGGCTGTGAACACGATCAATTAGTCCAACCCATAGTAACGGGTTAGACGTAGCCAATGACAATTGTGATTGCTATCGCAGGCTCCCTACAACAGTCCCTGCTGTGGGGGTCCCGATGGGTATCCTCACAGCAGTTAAATAGTTAAGAACTGCCGTGGGGGGTACTCTAAGTGTATCCACTCAAACTCATTGACTATTTATACACAGACACTAATTGCAATTTAAAAAGCCACAGGTGTGGGAAATTAACCTACAATTGCCATTTTAACCTGTGTGTGTCACCTTGTGTGTCTGTAAGGCCAAACATTCAAGGGTATGTAAACTTTTGATCAGGACCATTTGGGTGATTCCTGTTATCATGATTTAAAAAGAATCCAAAAAACTATGTGATAATAAATAGCTTCATATGATCACTATCCTTCAATAAAATATTTTTTTTTTTGCATGATCAGTCATATTTTCAACATATATGCAAACATTACCCAACTTCTGCCAGGGTATGCAAACTTTTGAGCACAACTGTATATACAGTTTCAATACAAGGCTTTTTCAAGTAAACTTTTTGTGCCAAAATGTTTCCATCATAAAGAAAGAAAAGGGTTCTTTACGGTAAGGGAGGTTAAACTGTGGAATTCTCTACCAAAGGAGGTGGTGACAGTAGATTTGATAAATAACTTTAAAAAGGGATTGTATATATATTTTTGATATAAAAGGGCATTCAGGATTATCCTGGATAACTAGAGGAGTATCGATCCAGGGAACAATTCAATTGCAATTGGCAATGTTTCAATTGAGTTTTTTTCTGTTTGCCTTTATCTGGATCAATTATCAATTAATCTACATATTACAAAGTTCAGAGGAGATCTAAAATGGAACTTTTTCCAACCTCAAATACTATGAGCCTCATTGAATTGCCAGGCCGCAAGTTATAGAGTATAGTTTGTATGTCTGTGGCCTTGCTGCGGGCTTGTACTTTGCTACAATTACGGTGCTAATCAATTGAATAAGGCCGCCTCCCATGGCCGCAAACTATCAGTAGGCTGGGCTAGATGCTGTCCATAGTTACGGAGTGCGATGCAGGCCTCTCGCCCATTCGTTGACTCTGTTGTAGATCCTGATGAAGTAGCTCACAGGTCCCGGAGTTAGTGGTTTGATCATTTATAGAAAGAGAGTAGGTGATATTTGAGAGCAGTATCTTCTGGTTTTATTATTTTATATCATTCTATTTATGATTCTGAACTTAATCTTTGATTACACATATTTATAGATTACTCATCATACAAATACACATAAATTAAATAACACACATAGATATACATAGAGCTAGGTTACTCAATAAACACACACCAGTCCCATACCCCACACCCCGAAACACCAACAGTTATTAAATACACATAAAACACATATTTTTGTTCATTATATGGGTGGTGGCAGGGTGCTCATAGAGGGACAGACACAAAGGGGCGGATTAGGGAGCAAAGGAACCCCATCCACAGTCAGGAGGGCAAAAAGCTAAAGGCAAGTACAGGGCCCATAATTACACAAACCAGGAGAATGTGGTCCTCCTTGGTGCAATACATGGATGCCCTGTTATCCCTGTGAGGGAGAGGAAAGTAAGGCCCCAGAAATGGAAGGAGGGAGCAGCCACAGTAACAGCAGTGGGAACAGCAAAAAGGGATGTAAGGTCTTTAAAGCACAAGTCCATGGTGAGGAGAATGAGGGCCAAGGAGGCCAGTCGAGCTGCAGCACCAAGTGGTGGTCCTCCAGTGTCTGTGCGATACAATGAGTGGGAGATAGCAGCCAAGGACCTTCTGAGCCATGTGCCCACCACTAGAGCTTTAGGCCTGGTGGCCCAGCAGGATCCAGCCTCCATGTCAGGTTAATATCACATACACCAAAATGGCACCAAATGTACATCACACATACTACACATGTACATGATGACCAACTAGGACATTGACATGTTAGCTTTATGGAATTAACAAGGGATAGATAGATGCATCATTAACAAATCACTGTCGTTCATGGGCACAATAACAGTAATCAACCAATAAAGAGTCCACTGCAGCCTATGCAGTTACAAACCACAGCCGGAAACAAGATAGCATTAGGAGTCAAGAACAATCAAGATCAGGAATCAAGAATCAAGGAATGCAATTAGGAGAACCATCCAGGTTCAAGGCTAGATGTTAAATAGTTAGGAATGAACACAGATAATACTAATACTAATAACATATACCGTTCTTTTCTCTCTTTCGGCATCAAGCAGGTCTAGGTCCAGTGGTGAGCCAGAGGTGAGGGTGTCGGCTCCAGCTGGACATTGGTGAGCGAACCAAGCCTAGCAAGAATCAGCGCCGGTGAAGGAGGAAAGAAGCGGAGCCAAGGGCCCTGGATGTCATCTGGGTAGTGGGGTCACCAGCAGGCCCATCATCAGCACAGTGGCATTTGACCCCACTATCCCAATCCTCCAGAGACTGAGAATATCACCAGGCCCTCCTACATGGCTTGACCCCATATCCTCCTCCACTCCCAGTGTGGCAGAATGGCCACCAGCAACACCACCAGGCCCAGCAACACCACAACCACTCTCATGGAGCAAGGCTCCAGCTGGGACTCAGACCCTCCTCACTCGGCCACCACCAACACCACCACCTCATCCAGCAATGCCCCACGGACCTGCATCCCCACCTCAAAGCAAGCCTGCGCAGGCGGAGATGCTGGCCATCATGCACCAACAACTGGAGTGTCTTCAGGGGATCCAGGCTAGCATCTCTACCAGTCATGTAGAGGTCATGTGCAGCATGGTCAGGTGCAATAGGGAGGAGAGGAGGCACCACCTAATGACAGAATCATGCCTTACTGGGCTGATCAGGATGGGGGCCGAACCAGAGCGCAATCCAGCAAGCAACTGAAGATGCCATACACCATGGTCTGATCCCCAGCCATGCCTCTTTAACTCCAGTGGCCTCAGCCACACACCCGTAGACCGACCTCCCCTCACCCCATGCCTCCACCACCCCCACAAGCCCTGCCACTGCTGAATACGCTGCCTCCTGGGGGGATGTCTCCCCCTGCCCCCCATCACCACCAAGGAGACAGCAGCCAGCCATGGGGGATTTAGGCCTTGATGCTAGGAGGATGTAGGGGTTGCACATATGTATTGTACCTTCTCAAAAGCACTCTTCATTGACAATCTATTCATCCAAATGTTAATCTTGCCTGGCTACAGAGTATAGGATCATGGCCTATGTGATAGTGCAGATGGCCACCTCCCATCACATGGTCCATGATGCTCTTCTCTGTGGACATGTAGAGGGTTTTGTGTAAGATTTCATCAATTGATAGTCACTGAGGGATGCTGTACTCCCTATGGTTTTTAAAGGCCTTATTTTGCAGGTGTTATTTTTATGTTTTCTTTTGTTTTAGGTATAATTCAGGTCCATGAATGCATCTTCTGCATCTGCAAGCATTGGGAGGGAAACTTATGAAGTGTAAGATTTTCCCAGTACCTTTTAGGTAGACATTCCTTCAATGACAGCCCCCCTTAACATGTAGCTCCCACAATATTAAAGCTATAATATAGCCAGATATCTAAGACATGATTGTTGTTTGCTAAAATGTAGACTAATACCGCTATGGTTGTGAACTTGCAAAGTCTCACAATGGCTTGTTAAAGACAGCCAGCATTAATATATGCACTAGTGAGAAGAGATCCTTGGGTCTGATGTAAGTAACACTGAATCTGGCTGCTGACTTTTGTGTCCTCTCTGTATTAATGGGTATTTTCCCTTATTCCTGATACCATGAGTATGTTTTAACATGTGCAAACACCTGTATAGCTGATGGATGTGATATCAATGCTGATTTACAATATACATTTGGATCTGTTCTCACAGTGCTAAGATCCCGGTGGCAATGAGGTAGACTAGTACTGTAGCTTTCTTTAATGTCTGATTCTTCTAGAGGATTGGAGAGACTGCCTAGATCCTCCAAAATCTTGAGTGTGGTGAAGTCATCTTCCTCTAGTTTGCCTGATGAGGTTCATTCTCCAGGGGCTGTGATATTGATGTTGGTGTCTCCACTGGCTAGTCTCTTAAAGTGGCATTTAGGAGTGATCTTATGGATACATTTTTGGAGATCAATAAATAGGTCGAAGGCGTTGGGTTCTGTGTTAGGTGCAAAAGTGAGTCCTCTCCTTAATATCTTTTCTTTAGTTTTGTTGAGCGGATGGTCAAACAGGTTAAAGATCTTGATGGTGTTTACTGACTCCTTCTTCTCTTTTTGATGTTGGATGATCCTCCCTCCTCTACATCCTCGTTTAGTTCTATATGTCGATTATTTCTTCTTCTCAATGGTGGAGGTTTTAGGATGGGGCTAGATGGGGGGATAAGGTCCATGACTAGAAGTCGGCAGTCTAAAAAATTCTCTTGTGATGGATTCATGCTTTTTTCCCTTTCTGAGATTGTCTCCTGTTGGTCGTTGGTGGCTAGATGTTTTTTTTTTCTTTTCTCTTTCTTGGTGATCCCTCTTGATGTTCTGTGGGGGGTGGTGGATCACTGTCTTGCCTTCTCCGTTAGTTGTGGGTACAGGTCGAGCTTGGGGAGACTTGGGATCTTCCCTCTTAAATTGTTTGTGATGTCTCGATGGCCCCTGGCTAAACTTGATCCACCTGTCTGAATGGACTTTATAGCGATTAATGTCTCTCCATCGCAGGTGGTGTCTGCTGTAGATTTCTCGAGTATTCCCATGTTGTTCATTGTTCCTTCCATTTCTATCAGTCTGTATAATGTATTTGGCTTGGTGGGGTAGATCCTTTGGATCTTGATGTTTCCGTGGATAATCCATGCCATAGCATTGGGGTTTGGTGTGGACTCTGTTACTCATATCTCTTTTGTCATGGTGCTCATGGTTAATTGTTGATTCCGGTAATCGTTTTGATCTCAATTAAATTTGTCCATCATTCTCTTATATATTTCATGTTCGAGTCTGTTGATTCTGTGTTTAAAATTCAGTTTTTTTTATTTTTCTTCATTATTGTTAATAACAATTACTATAAGACTGTAGCTTTATGATATTTTCATGTTTCTAAGCACCTTAACCCCCATGCTTCCACTGTCCACTACATAGTTTGTTCCACTGCATTGTCCAATGCAATCTGTATATTGAATTCATGAGTGAACATAACATTGCCTGCATTAATATAGACTGTATAGTGTGGGAAAATGTGTGTGTATATATATTTCAGGGAGTATATGTGTTTTTTTTTTTTTTTTTTGTTAAATATCTCCTGTGGTATATTTTGGCTTTCTATATACAGTATATATATTATGTTTGCATGGTTGTGCTTTAGTGGTATTCTGTACACCATATCAGCACACACATATCATAATACCCACTACAGTGTATGTATATACATTTTGTTGTACCAATACACATTTTGGCTCTACATGAGTGGTATGTCAGCCACCATACCATCAGACATAGACTAAGACATCAGCGTCTCCCCTAGGCTGAACTTGAGGTATAGATCATATATTGTTCTGTAACATTCTTTCCCACAATTCTACTTGGGCGATATATATTGTGCATAGATCATTACACTAATATCATAAAAAAGCATATGCAAATCAACAAAGGGATAATATATAAAATGTTATTAGAACACTAATGACCAGACAATTATTACAGCGATTGATCTCAAAGGGCAGCAGACAATTATTTATTTTTCTTATCCATATACTTAATCCCAACAGAGTACTACCAATACCAACATTTATATTATTATCACTGAGGAAGCCGTCAGGAAAATGTAGAAACGCGTTTGATGAAGTGTATTTACACATTAATATCATCTCCAACACCTCAAAGAAAGTGGAGACATCATGTTTGTGCACCAACCTATAACATTTTTTATAGGTTTTAAATCTTTTAGAGTTTGTTTTTACTTTTTTTTTTTTCTTTGTTCTATCCGTTGTATATGGCATAAACCAAAGATGGACTACTGTGTATATTTTATCTGCATTACTCTATGAATAAAGCCTGTTTATGAAACCTGGTTTCCATTGTATTGATTTGGGGTGCATTTGAAGGATCCATGGCTTTTTAGACACTATCATTACAGCAAAACCGTGACATCAATGGGTGGCCATATCCTCAGTACTAGTCTACCTCATTGCCACAGGATCTTTGCATTGTGAGAGCAAATCTAAATGGAAACCGGCCAATTGATAGATACATAGCATGTATCTATCTGTCCGCCATCAGTACAGTGTGTGTGTGTGTATATGTATATGTATATCTATTTATCTATTTATCTATATATATATATATATATATATATATATATATATATAAACATTTCTACATAAGAGAGATCAACATTGAGAGTTTCAGACCAAACATTATCCCATAACATTGAACTACTTGAGGGATCGTGAGCTTTTTCAACTCCACCTTTGCATTTATCCACAAGGTTTGCATGACAAAGATACTGGAGTGGGTTGCCTGTTCCTATCTGTGATTTATCTGACTTCTCTGCTATGACCTGCCCACCTTGAGAGACCCTACATGGTATAGCTCACAGCTTCATTGAGGTACACAAGCCCCTTCACCACCACAAGTTAGCAATCCAGAAGGGGACCAAGGGAACATACACTATACTAATCTACTCTAACCCATAAGGAAGGACCGCAAACACACATGGAGGATGTGCAGAGGCATGTGAAGCAACAGCCAACTCTCCTCCATCTCTACTACATCCATCCTTGAAAGTCCCTCACCATTGCTGTTGGCCAAGTGCCAAGATGTATACCCATTGGTGACCACCAATTAAGTCTTTTGCTATCAATCACTTTACATTATCACCTGTCATGTTGTTATCAGGCCTTCAGGGTTATGTTACATAGTTACATAGTAATTGAGGTTGATAAAAAAATATCTTCAGTCCAGCAAGTTCAACCTTTTTAAGATCTCCTCTGATTTGCAATATGCTGATTAGTTGTTAATTATTTGAATCAGAAGAAGGCAAACAGAATTTTTTTTTAAGTGAAACTTAGCCAATCGTCACAAAGGGGAATTTTTTTAAAATTCCTTCCTGACCCCAGATACTGGCGATTGGATTTCTCCATGGATCAATAATCTCTATCTCTAATTGTCCAGGATAACCATGAATGCCCTTTTTAATTAGAAATAAATCCAGTCCCCTTTTAAAGTTATCTATTGCTGTCACCGCCAACTCTGGTAGAGAATTCAACAGATTAACCACCCTTACTGTGAAGAACCCTTTTCTTTCTTTAAGTTGGAATCATTTTACTTCTAACCACAACGGATAACCTCTTGTCAGTTGAAAATCTCTTGGCACAAAAAGCTCCTTTGACAAATCTTTATACTGACCCTGGATGTATTTATATAAGGTAATCATATCACCTCTTAGAAGCCTTGTTTTTCTGGACAAAATAAGTTTAATTCTGTTATTCTTTCTTCATAACTTATCCCCTCCATTCCCCTTATTAGTTTTGTTGCCCTCCTCTGTATCTTTTCCAGCTCTCCCATGTCCTTTTTATGAAGTGGTGCCAAAAAATGTACTCCATATTCCAAATGAGAGCGTACTAGAGATTTGTATAGTGGCATAATTATATTTGCTTCCCTTGCTTCTATACCCTTCTTAATACATGCTAATATGTTATTTGCCTTTGCAGCTGCTGCTTGGCTTTAAGCACTGTTACCTAGGTGGTTGTCCACAAGTACTCCCAAATCCCATTCAATATGTGATACCCCTAGATTTGCTCCATTAAGATTATAAATTACATGGCTATATTTTCTTTGCCAGATGCATAACTTTAATTTTTTTCGTACTAAATCTCATCTGCCATTTAGATGCCCATTCCTCAATTTTATGTAAATTCCTTTGGAGGGAAAGCACATTGTTATCTAATTTATTTACCTTGCACAACTTTGTATCATCAGCGAAAATGGAGACATTACCTTCCAGTCCCACCTCTAAGTCATTAATAAATATGTTAAAAAGGAGAGGACCTAATACTGAACCCTGAGGAACCACAATTACCACATTAGTCCAATCGGAGTACATTCCATTCATAACAACCCGATGCTTCCTGTCTTTTAGCCAGCTTTCAATCCATGAGCAGATATTTACTGTAATTCCTGTATCCCTTAGTTTGCGCAATAGTCTCCCATGTGGCACTTTATCAAAAGCCTTTGCAAAATCCAAAAAGACTACATCAACTGATTTGCCTTGATCCAGGTTCCTACTAACCTCCTCGTAGAAATTAATTAGAATTGTTTGACATGACTTATCCTTCATAAATCCATGTTGGCTTCTATATAATTCTGGTTAAATTGACATATTCTTGTATATTAACAGTTTTCCACTACAGAAGTGAGACTCACTGGTCTATATTTTCCCAGATTTGCTCTTGCTTCCTTTTTAAATATAGGTACCACATCTGCTTTTCTCCAGTCATCTGGTAGAGAACCTGTTTTGAGTGAATCTTTAAAAATTAAATATAATGGTTTGGCTATTACAGAGCCCAGTTCCCTCAGTACCCTTGGATGTATTCTATCAGGACCTGGGGCTTTATTAACATTTATTTTTTTCAACCTCTTTTGGATTACTTCCTGCGTTAACCAATTATTTGGCAAAGGTAGTGTAACCCCAGTATGTTACGGTGTTCCAACCATTGGTACCTCCCTTATGTATTGCTTCTCGGATGCTGCATGCTGATTGGGTGGGGATCAGGAAATTGTGTAGACACACCCTGGGGTGTCAAACCAAATCATTAGAGAGATTTTTAGATATTAATACAAATAAAATCTTTTATGAAATGTGCTGTAGACATGTAGGCTGCTTTTTGCCTATAAAGTGCAGAAATGTATTAATCCAGCAAACTTAGATATCCCTTTAACTCAAAAATGTATCTATTAAATAGATAAAATGAAAATATTAAAAAATTATGAATGGATTTATTTTAAATGACTATACTATACATTTGAGATAGTCCAGAATAGTCAGATACTGAGACAGTAACCTAAAATGTAAGCTGTATTTAAATGGATTCTGTTTTAAATCTTATTACTGTATTGTTATATATCTCGCTTTCAAGAATTGGTTTCACCAGGACTGATTCGAAAAATGACAATAATTAAAACATATTTTCAATTACAGGAATTTTTTTTTTTTATTTGAGAACAATTATTGTACAAAGTTCACATGATGCTACAAAACAATGAAGACAACAATGTGCAAAGAATTTATAGGTTTTAGTAAAATGTCAAAAGAAATTGTGCAAAGTATATCATATTATATTTTATAAGGAATCAGGAACATGCATTATGTGTATCAATTTATATTAAAGACAGGGGGCAAAAATTCAAATGATGGCCATAGGAGCTGCGTGGCCGCAAAAGATGGCCGTAGGCTACCTTCCTATTCTATTCCCTTGCGGCAGAGGGCTCTGTCTGGCTTACGGCCGGAGACCTGCTTTCCCTTGCAGACACCCCCGCCAGAGCTCACTGCAGGGAAAGCCTTTGATGTCACTCGGCCGCAAGAGAGTCAGCTGCATGAAACCACCCATCCCTATTCAAATCCTTCGATCACCGTCCCGCCAACCCCGCTAAACACCCAAAAACCACTGCAGCTTACTTCCACCCTGGCTGGCTGCGGGGGTCAACATTGTAACCCGATTGTGACATCTGCAGTGTCCCCACAGTGGCCCTACATCAGCCCTATAATGCAGGGGTCCAATCGAGACCCCTGCAAGGTGCACACATTAACCCTATAATGCAGGGGTCCCCATCATGACCCCTGCAATGTGCACACATTAACTCATGCTGCAAGGGTCCGATCGGGTCCCTGCAGGCTCCCCACATTAACCCCTTGCTGCAGGGGTCACAATAGGGAATCCTGCTGGCTCCTCGCATTAACCCCTTGCCTTGCTGCAGAGGATCCCGATGGCTTGAATTCAAAATTCAAGCTCGGAGTATTGCGCGGTTTGAATTTCTTGCCGCGGTTCCTTAAAGGGCCTGCAGCACACTAATGGTCACCCCCAAGCCTCAGGGGAACTATAATTACCCCTGGCACTTAAAATTAACCCTGTCTCTCATGGGGGTCAATATAGACCCCATGAGACAAAGAATTAACCCCCTCAGTCCAATAGGGGTATATATAGACCCCTATAGGAACTATTAACCCCTAGGTAAACCCTACAAGTGCCATGAGGGTCATCCACGACCCTCATGACAAAGTCTAAGCACTACACTATTAACCTTAACTATACCCCATTGACCTATTAACCCTAACTATACTGCATTAACCCATACTAAACCATATTTTAACCTAACTGGGCCTATCTAAATGGGCTTATTTAACCTCTCTAGACCTATTTAACCCTAACTGGACCTACAGTATTTAACCCTAAGAAGACATAATAACGCTAACTGGGCCTATCTAACCCTAACTGGGCATATTTGACCCTATCTGGACCTAATAACCCTAACTGGGCCTATTTATCCCCTTCTGGACCTGTTTAACCTTGACTTGCCTATCTAAACCTAACTGGCCTATTTAACTGGCCTAATAAAACTAACTATCTAAGCATATTTAACCCCATCACTTGTAGGGATCTATACAGACCCCAATAATCCTTCATCTAACCCCATCACTTATGGGAGTCTATACAGACCCCCATAAGCCTCCATCTAACCCCATCATTTACGGGGGTCCATATAGACCACTGATAGCCTCTATTTAAACCAATCAGTCCCATAAGGGTTTACGAAGACCCTCATAGGACAATGAGAACCCTATTCTTAACCCCAAAAGTGCCATAAGGTCTTCCAGGTTTTATTACTCAATCAAATTGCTGCCAATCAGAAGGCGCAAAGTTGTGAGCCAATCAGAATGTGATACACCCATATATCCCATTCTGATTGGCTGAAGGACCTGTCAATCTTATTAAAACCAATCAGTATGCACTATTGCCTTCAGCGAATCACAATGGGATACACCCCACGGGATGATTTGCTGAAGGCATCTGCACTTTCTGATTGGCTGTTGTCAAAATTTAAATTTTTGTATCAATGGGGGCTCAGATGGGGACCCCAACTGCAACGGTTAATGTGGGGACACTCCGGGAGACCCAATGGGGACACTGTAGCATGGAGGTTTAATGTTAGTTGCCGTGGGGGTACTTACAGTACCCCGGCGGCTTGGGGTAACCATTAGTGTGCAAAGGTCCCTTTAAGGAGCTGAGGCATATCTTTAGGGGTAAATATATATTCAATGCAGCACTGTACAGTGCTGTAATTAATAGGGGACATTAGGAGGGACATGAGACTGACATGTAGTGCATTGGCTGGCTGGCACATCACCGCTAGCCAATACTGTTATTTGTGGCCACAAATCATCCCAGGCTTGGATAACTGGTTACTGCCTTGGGGGTCATTCAAGCCCGTAGTCCCGGGCTCACGCCTTGGCGCCTTCTGATTGGCTGCAATTTGATTGACAGCCATTTCAGCCAATCAGATGTCACCATTCCGTTTTTTTTTTACCGGAAATAGTGCTAGAAGCGATGGGGAGCTCCTCCAAAGAGGAGCTCCTTTAGTTTTTTTTTTTTTTTTACAGCAGAAGATTTTATCAAAGGCTAAGCCGGGGCAGAAGAGGAGGATGGCAGGGACATCAAGAAAAGGTATGTTTGATATTTAGTATGTTTATTGTTTTTTCATGTGTATGTGTATTAGTGACTAATGTAATGTTTATTTTTTTTTTAGAGGCACCAGCCGGTGAAGATAAGTAGAAGGACAGGGACATGTTGGAAAGGTAAGTTTAATATTTAGAATGTTTATTTTTACTTGTTGTGTCTACTATGTATTAATGTGATTTAAAAAAAATGTTTTTAGAGGGTGTGACTTATGCTAGGAACACTGTCGTCGCTGAAGGGACATCTGCACAGGTAAGTGGTCTTATTTATTCTATTCTAGGTTAGATTTAGGCTTTTTAATGCATCGTAGATAGGGTTTAATGTATTATAGATAGGGTAATGTATTGTAGTTAGGGTTTTATGTATAACAGGTAGGGGGTAACGTTTTATAGATTAGGGGTGATGTATTGTAGATAGGGGGCCATGTATGATATTCAGGGGGATATGTAATGTAGATAGGGGGTAATGTATTATAGATAGGGGGTATTGTTTTATAGAAAGGGGGTAATGTATTATAGATGGGGTAATGTATTGTAGATAGGGGGAAATGTATTGTAGATAGGGAGTAATGTATTTTAGTCAGGGGTATATTTGTACTGTATTCATTGCTGTACTGTATTTTCTTTGCAGGTTCGTAATTCTTTTTTTATTTTTTGTAGTGGGAGAGTTTGTGTAATATTCTTTTTTTTATTTACTGTAGTAGGGGGGTGTAATGTTCTTTTTAATTTTTGTAAATAAGCTTTTTTTATTTTGTGTAGTGGGGGTTAATAGAGGGTTAGGTAGGTAGTGTAGCTGTTAATAGGTTAGGGTAAGTGTTAGGTAGGTAGGGGTTAATAGGTTAGGGTAGAGGAGGTTAGTTTAGTTTTAGTGGTTTATTGGGGACGGAGAATAGTGTAGTGTAGTGTTTGTACTTAGTGTTATGAGGGTCCTGGAGGACCCTCATGGCACTTGTGGGGTTAATAATAGGGTTCTCATTGTCCTATGAGGGTCTTCCTAAACACTAATTGGGTTAAATAGAGGCTTACAAGGTTCTGTATGGACCAACAATAAGTGATGGGGTTAGAAGGAGGATTATAGGGGTCTGTATTGACTCTCATAAGTGATGGGGTTAGATGGAGGCTTATGGGGGACCGTATAGATCCCCATAAGTGATGGGGATAAATAGGCTTAGATGGGGTTAAATTGGCCTAGTTAGTGTTATTAGGTCCTTAGAGGGTTAAATAGGCCCAGTTAGGGTTAGATAGGCCCCATTAGGATTATAAGGACAATACAGGATTAAATAGGTCCAGTTATTGTTAGATAGGCCCAGTTGGGGTTAGATAGGCCCAGTTAGGGTTAAACAGGTCTAGAAGGCATTAAATCAGCCCATGTAGGGTTAAATAGGTTTAGAAAGGGTTAAATAGGCCCAGTTAGGGTTTAATAGGCCCAGTTATGGTTAGATAGTCCCAGTAAGGGTTGGATAGACCCAGTTAGGGTTAAATAGGCCCGACCCGACGGGGTGGGAAATTTGAATTTTTAATGCAACGGTGGCCCCCGATGGGGACCCCCACTGCAAGGGTTAATGTGGGTACACTCCTGGAGACCAAAGGGGGACCCCACAGCATGGGGGGTTAATGTTACTTGCCGTCGGGGTACTTACAGTACCCCGGCGGCTTGGGGTAACTATTAGTGTGCCGCGGTCCCTTTAAGGAGTTGAGGCATATCTTTAGGGGTAAATATATATTCAATGCAGCATTGTACTGTGCTGTAATTTATAGGGGACATTAGGGGGGACATGAGGATGACATGTAGTACATTGGCTAGCCATCTAAGCCTATTTAAGCCCATCATTTATGGGGGTCTATACAGACCCCCATAAGCCTCCATCTAACCCCATCGACCATCAGTCGAATAAGGGTCTATGAAGATCCTCATAGGACAATGAGAACCCTATTATTAACCCCAAAAGTGCCATGAGGGTCCTCCAGGTTTTATTACTTAATAAAATGGCTGTCAATCAAATTTCAGCCAATCAGAAGGCTCAAAGGTGTGAGCCAAGCAGAATGCGATACACCCCTATATCTCATTCTGATTGGCTGAAGGACCTGTCAATATTTTTGAAGCCAATCAGAAGGCACTATTGCCTTCAGCAAATCACAATGGGATACACCCGACGGGATGATTGGCTGAAGGCATCTGCACCTTCTGATTGGCTGTTGTCAAAATTAAAAAAATGTATGCAACAGGGGACCAGATGGGGACCCCCACTGCAAGGGTTAATGTGGGGACACTCCAGGGGACCCGAAGGAGACCCCATAGCATGGCGGTTTAATGTTAGTTACCCCGGCGGCTTGGGGTAACCATTGGTGTGCTGTTGTCTCGTTAAGGAGCTGAGGCATATCTTTAGGGGTAAATATATATTCAATGCAGCACTGTACAGTGCTGTAACTGATAGGGGACATTAGGGGGGAGATGAGGATGACATGTAGTACATTGGCTGGCTTGCTGGCTGGCACAACGCTGCTAGCCAATACTGTAATTTGTGGCCACAAATCCACCGGGCTTGGATAAGGGGTTACTGCCTTGGGGGTCATTCAAGACGGTAGTCCCGGGCTTCAATGACCTACAAGGAAGCAACTCGATCTTCAAGCCCAGTGGACTACGGCCACAAATTACAGTATTGGCTTGCAGCTATGTGCCAGCCAGCAAGCCAATGTATTACATGTAATCCTCATGTCCCCCAATGTGTCCAGTATCATTTATAGTGCTGTACAGTGCTTCCTTGAATTTATTTTAAACTTTTTAGCCTGCCGAAGCTAAGGGCCGATTCCTTCCTTTTTTTTTGAGAACGGCCATAGGAAGGTGTGTGCTTCGGCCCCTTTCCTTTGAATATCAAAGTAGCTAAAGGGCTGCAGCGTTGCTGCCATTTTGTGGCCATCATTTGAATGAGACCCATGTTCTATTTCTGTGCAAAAGTTTAAATTCTATATAGTGGGGATAATATATATATATATATATATACTGTAGGTTTAAATCACTTCTGCATCCTCCCAAGCAAGAACTGTTTTGAGTTCATTTCAGATCTAAACAAGACGATATAACATTTTGGAAAAAATATACAGCCTAGAAGTCCAGTATTGGAAGCCAGTATGGCGAATATCTCTACTGCCACCATCTGTTTTCCTTTGGTGCTCAGATAAGCCGGGATCATTGCAATCCAAACACTGCAGAACACCAACATGCTGAAGGTGATGAACTTTGCTTCATTAAAGCTGTCTGGTAAAGTCCTAGTATAGAAAGCTATGACAAAACTCACAGCTGCCAACAGTCCCATGTACCCCAGGACAGAATAGAAAGCAAATGTAGACCCCTCATTACATTGTACAATGATCTTTCTTGGGTCAGAGTGCATGTTCAATTCTTGATAAGGAGGAGAAATCACCAACCAACTCACACAAATAGTAACTTGGATGGATGAAGAAATGATGACAATGGAATTGGACACTTTTGTTCCAACCCATTTTGTCCATTTGCTACCAGGTTTAGTAGCTTTGAAAGCAATGCCAACCATGATAGTCTTGGCCAACAAAGAAGACACTGCAACAGAGAAAAGTATTCCAAAAGAGATATGACGGAGCTGACAGGTTATATCCACAGGACGACCAATGAACAAGAACACACAGAGGTAACTCAGGGTGATGGAGACAAGGAGAAGAAAGCTGAGATTCTGGTTATTAGCTTTCACAATTGGAGTATCAAGGTAGAAAATAAAAATCCCCAAAATAGGCAAAGTTAAAACCATAGATTGAACTGAAAAGAATAATAATAAAATGGTGAGTGGATCGTTTGTGTATGAAAGATATTCAATGAGTTTTGAAGAACATTGATTCTTCTTCTGATTTGGCCATTCATAGTCTGGGCATGGTTGACAAATATCACTATCTGTAAAAGAAAAAAAAGATATGAACTCAGTAAATGTATAATAACCCCAGTATACACTTATTCAATCTATACAGTATAAAGAATCAATAAACTGTCTCAACTCACATCTATATATGATATTATGTATTAGCTGATATTAAAATACATTAGATGTAATGATAAGAGAGATTTAATTAAATAATGAATAATGCAAAAACAGTATAGTATATTATCACACCATCAAATATGCTTTATTACCAGCAAATCAAGGGTTCTCATCAGCAGCTTTATATGGAATAGCATAATGATGCTTTAATAAAAAACCTAGAATGCCAGGCCGCCTGGGTAGGCTGCAGCTTTGCGTTACCTGGCTCCACCTGAGGGGTGTAATGATGTCGCCCGTACCGGGGGCGTGACTTCCGCCCATTTGGTGGGCTTTTGGCAGTCTCCGCACAGCCTGCAACAGAAGTGGAGGGAGGTCTGAGTGGCTCCAGCGGCATAGGAATAAGTACTGGTGCAAAGTGGAGAATCACACCCCAGCTATTTACAGCACATAATGGGGCTAGGCTAGTGTGTGTGTGTGCTCACCATTTGTCCTCCTTTCCCATTGTGTGTGGGGGTTCCGAAAGTCAGTCCCTTCTGAATGCCAATGAGTTGGAGGGTTTACTGGCTGAGGTCAGGGCTATGGCCTTAAGCCACATTGTACGATGGATGCAGGACAGGCTGGTTTGTAACATGTCTTCTGCTGAGGGCCTTCTGCACATTGCTCAGGCCCAGTCTGCAGTGGCCAGTGGCCTGGGTAGTGTAGGAGCGGTCTGTGGGCTACTTCCCCAAATAGAGCATACTGAGCCACTAGACAGTCGCCCACAACTGGACAGGGTCAGGTTGACAGGGGAGAGTACAGCTCAGGAGAGTCAGAAGCTTATACCCCCCACTCCAGAGAGGGCAGGGCTCACAGGCGGTGAGGGTGTGGGCCTAGAACTCCAACCACTGCCATTCACTTTGCCTAGGGGGTCATGCCTGCATTCCGGCGCAAACAATACCCCAATACAGCCTCATAAAGGGGGCCAAAGTGTAATAGAAAAGCCAGGAGCTCTAAAACAGCTCCGACAGCCCCCACTATGATGAACCTGCGGTCCCTGGGGTTATCATACTAACAGCTCTTCTGGTGATTTACAGGGGCGACGGATCAATAGTGCGGAGGTGGGCATGTCGTCAACCATAGAGAAGAGGAGCAGAGTTGTAGTAGAGATGAACCAAGATGACAGCCAGGTCATCACTGATGATGTTTTGGTCAGGGCAGTGGTGGCAATGCAGATGCGCTCCGTCAGGGCCCAGAAAAACGCAACCAGGTACTTTTCTCTTGCACACAGCAAGGTGCCAGAGGGCCGAAGCTAGTGATCAACTGGTTAGGCCACAGCATAAGATGACTGGTACTGACTTACAAAAAGTATGTCCGATGGACCTAGCTAAGGGACTTGACTATGTCCGAGACCAGGGTGTGACAAGTTCAGTGGCTCTGGTTGGCTCAGGCAGCGCAAGGGTGGGTGAGCCAGGCAAGTCGTCTCATGAAGTATTGACGGTTTGGTCATGTGTGTGTTGGCAACCAAGAACTAGCGGCTGTTCATCTTTTCTCCCTAGGTTCGGGCGTAGGTGGAGGTCAAGAAGCAGATTGTCTTGCCGATGCAGTTGTGCCTTTTCGGATTCCTAAAGAGCATGTGGGGGTCACAGTCTCCAGAGCGTCAAGACAGGTGCAGGAACACTCCCTGGTGACTTCTTCACCACTGCTTCAAGAAGCAGTGTAGCGTGCACCATCTACACAATTAGAAGATACAGCACGTAAAGATACACTACGACAAGCTTCCTGGCATAAAATTGCGGTGAATGATCGGGACTTAGGTTCAGGGGTCGGTAGCCTAGCCAGGAGTGCGTTGGAGGAACAATACTGTGTGGGAAAGACACCCCAGGAGGGCCCTTCTGGTGATGGGCGCCAGTTCGGCAGCCAGGCCAGTGGCATCAGCTGCCAATCCGGCGAGTGGGGATGTTGTCAGAGGGACAGAAGGGGCTATGAGACACATTGTCCTTTGCGTACTGGATAATTTGGGGGCACACCTGCCCCTGGAGGTTGTGGATTAAGATAGCTTCATTTATAGTAGGCTCTTGTATAACCTGGGCAAGATAATGATCTCTGAGTGTACTCAAGTACCTGCTCCCCTTAGCTGAACTGCTGTCTCATTTATCTAGTTTATTTCAGGGTAATTAAAATCTCCCATTATTAGAACTTGCCCATGCTTAGCTGCATTTCCAATCTGTAACAATAATTGTATTTCCTCATTTTCAGCTATATTCTGTGTTTATAGCATACTTCTACTGATATTCTTTTGGAATTTGCTGCTCCGCTATTTAACTCTACCCCCAAACATTCAACATTGTCACTAGTTCCGCCATAAATATCTTCTCTTACTATAGGCTTAAATTCAGGCTTAATAGACATACAAATCCCTCCTCCTCTTTTACCATTGCCCCTGTCTTTCCTAAATAGGTTATAACCATCCAGGTTAACTGTCCAGTCATGAGATTCATTCCACCATGTTTTGGTAATGCCTATTAAATCCCATTTTCCTGGCAAACTTCTGGCATTAGCAAGCATACATCTTATGTTATGGGTTTGTAGTTTGGTGGTACCTGCCTATTGACTATACAACCCCTCCCCCCACCTCCTCCCCTATAAGTTGTTAATTCATCCACTTTAACCCATTACGTATATCTAGTCCACCCCTCACCTACTAGTTTAAAAACTCCTCTAGCCTTTCTACTATCCTATTCCCTAGCAAAAAATCTCCCTTATCATTAAGTTGCAATCCATCCCTGCTGTAGAGATTGTACCCAAGTGAGAAGTCAGCCCAGTGCTCTAAAAACCCAAACCCCTCCCTAGTGCACCACATCTTTAGCCACACATTAACCTCCCTAAGCTCCCTGTGCCTCCCTGGGCTAGCACGTGGTACTAGTAGTATCTCAGAAAATACTACCTTGCCTTCAGCTTATTACCTAGTTCTCTAAAATCATTCTTTAGGACACTCCATATTCCACTTACTTTGTCATTGGTTCCAATATATACCAAGACCGCCGGTTCATTTCCAGCCCCTCCCAATAATTTGTCTACTCAATCCATAACATGCCGGGATCTGGGTGACAAATAACCCTGTCTACCTTCCTAATACAAAAGTCCCAATATGTGCGGCTTCATCTTGGACAGATTAACCAGGCTGTGCCGGGAGTTTGGGGTACCTTTGGCCCATAGTATGACCGAAGGCCCAACACATAAGATTACTTTCTTGGGGATTGAGATTCATTCTGAAAAAATGGAATGCAGTCTTCCCCAGAAATAGTTGGTAAATTTACACATCAAATTGAAGGCTTTGGAAGGTTCAAAGAGAGTTTCCCTTAGACGTATGCAATCCATAGTAGGGAAAAAATTATCGCCATGGTGAGGATTTTTTGCAGAAGAATTTCTCTAGCAACGGCGGGTGTAAAAAGGGTGCATCAACTTATTAAAGTCACAAGGCCATACGGGATGACGCAACATTTTGGAGGGTCTTCCTAGCAGACTTTAATGGTTCCGCGCTTATACGCGAGGGAAGCGTCGCTAGACCGGATCTGGAGTTGTACACAGATGCAGCATAGTCACTCAGTTTTGGAGCATACTTTAAGGGCAATTGATGTGCCGCAGCATGGCTATGGGGATGGGAGGCAACCGGCCTTACAAGGAACCTTACCATACCAATGGAACTGCGTTATCACGGTACCAGTTTGAAAAGGTGTAAAAAGGTGTGTTGCAGAGTTTGGGGCTCAATAAATCAGAGTTTGGGACACACTCTTTTCTAATAGGAGTGGCTACAGAAGCAGCGAGGCTAGGGCTGCAGGACGCCGCGGTCAAACGGATTGGGAGATGGGAATCTCAACTCTTTAGGTCTTACATAAAGCCTTCGCCAATGGTCTGATAGGTGTCTTTTCTGCTTACAGTGGAAAAGAAGCAGCTTTGGATTGTGGCCATTCTTACATGTACTGGGACCATCGGTTAGCCGCAGTCACATAGGATAAAGTACAGCTGGGCTTTCCGGTCACTGACTTACGCGTGAGATGGATTGGGATTTGGGGGATGCAGTGGTCCCAGGCAACCGGAATGTTGAAAGGTTATGCCCAGCGCTATGGAAAGTCCAATTTACTGTTAATTCACACAGGTGGAAACAATCTCAGAGTAGACCAGATGCGCTGCATTTTAAAAATGATGAGACGGGACGTGGAAATATGGGTAAAGAAATTCCCTGGCCTTTCAATCATATGGTCAGAGATGATTAAGAGGTGAGCCTGGTGTAATGCGAGGGATCCGGTGTTGCTGGACAAAGTTCATCAAAAGATAAATAAACAGATGTTGAGCTTTGTGCGTAAGCAAGGTGGCATCTCCATCCAGTATAAAAAGTTTGATTCGAAAGCAGCAGACGAGTTCTTCAGCAAAGATAAGGTCCACCTGACAGATATTGGTCTTGAGCTCCTCATGCTGGAATTTAAAGAAGGGTTTTAAGCGGGCTTTAGCTTTATATGGTGGCGGGGGGGGGGGGGGGGTCGCAGGCGCAGGAGGGTTCCCTTGCCTGCTCTGTGGCAAGAGGTGAGCCACCTGGCCCACTGGCCTAAGTGGGCGTAGCCCTACTGAATGGGCATGCTTAAGGTTAAGCATTGGGGCCTTGGGTACAGGCCCAAGGCGTGAGGTAACTGTCCGTGGCCGGGCTCCTCCTCCGAATACGTTAAGAAGTTATTAAGAAGATATCACGTATGTTTACTAATTTACTATGTAAATTAATAAAAGCTGTGGCCCATTTTTTCCCATTCCAGTGTTGTGTCTTCGATTTCTAAGTTTAGACCAAATGGATTATGCCTGGGTAATTAAATCTGCACAGGTATGTGTTTATTTTGTATACAGAATTATCCCTGTTAAACAAATAAGATAAAAAAAGTATTAGTGGATTTATTTAAAATAACTACATTATATACTTTGAGACAGTCCTAAATAGTCACAAGCTTATGTTTAGACTGGAATATATACTTTTTATTTTGCTGGAGGTGTGCTACCTTGGTTTATCCTGACATACATACACACCATTTATGATTGTCACCCAATCAGTTAAATTGAAAGTCTCCAAGTCTATGGTTAAAAGCAAATTTGCAATGAATATTCATTTTCTAACAAACTAAGCAGGTCAATGCTATATTTTGTGGTAATATTTGGTAGGCAGTGCAAACCAAGGAGGTGAGGCAAACTTTTTTTTGACCTACCGTGCAACCCTCCAGTGCCCTATATATATTTACACACACACACAAATATAAATATATATATATATATATATATATATATATATATATATATATATAAATATATATATATATATATATATATATATATATATATATATATATATATATATGTGTGTGAAGGGCACAAGTGAGCTAAACGAGGTTGCTCTCAGAGTGGCTTATCATGGCCATAGAACTAACCTATTAAGGTTGGTTTGTTCTCTGATGAGCACCTCTGACTTAGTTATTTTGTATATGCAAATTACCCTTGGGGTTTAGTCTCCCTAAGGGTAATAGGGGACTCCAGACATGCCCCCCTTGCTCACTGTGCCTTAGGGAGATCAGCTGCACCTCACTGATGAGGCCCATAAAGGTCAAAACGTGTCTGGGGTTTGCTGTTTCTCCTGCTCAGGGTAGAATTGAGCTAAAAGAGGTTGCTCAGAGTGGCTTATCATGGCCATAGAACTAACCTATTAAGGTTAGTTTGTTCTTTGATGAGCACCTCTGACTTCGTTTTTTTGTATATATATATATATATATATATATATATAAACAACATTTTCTTGTAAAAATCTTCCTTTATGTAGAGAGATGGACCCCCCAGGCCCCCTTCCACAGCAGTATTCACCCCCAACCCCCCCAACAGCAATATTTACCCCCAGGCCCCCTCACTAGCACCATTCACCCCGTAACCCCCTCAGCATCCATATTCAACCCCCAGGGCCCCTCTTTGCAGCAATATCCAGTACCCAACACACCAGGGGCCCTCCTGAGCCCCATTCACCCCCCAAAGCCCCCAGGGCTCCTATAGCAGCATCATTCACCCCCCAAAATAATCAGGCCCCCCCTTGTTGCACGATTCACCCTCCCTAGCCCCTCAGCAACCATATTCACCCCACAACACCCCCCCCCCTTAGCAGCACCAGTTACCCCCCAACACCCTCAGATGCCATATTCCTGACCCCCTCAAGGGCCCCATCAGCAGCAATATTCACTCCCAACCCCCCAGGCCCACTCATGAGCACCATTCACCCCTCCAAAAAACCTTAATTGAACAGGGACTGCAGTGCACAAATAAGAGGAGGGGGTGAATGAAGTGCAGGGGGCTTGAGGGGGTGAATAGTGTGACAAGGGGCCCTGGTGGTTATGAGCGGGTGAATGATGCTGCTGAGGGATCCTTCACAAAGCAAGGGAGCTGGTGCATGGATGGATTATTCTTGACCTGGGTACTGGCTATTTGCATGTCAAACCTTCACTTTTTATAGTTTGTGTCTAAAATAAAAAAATCATTATTAAACAGTGCCGCCCTCTCTTAGATAGGTCCCAAATCAGTAACCATTAGAAACACACAAACATCATTAACTGTATAACAATTACATTGTTTATTATATACACAGAGCACAGTCATATATGTAATAAACCATATTATCATGGGGTTGGTGTGGGCAGATCCAAAAGGACAAGAGAATGTTTTTTTTTTAAAAAGGGAAAATCTAAAGGGGTAAAGTTAGCATCAACTAGAGTCACAAATGGTCACTGCACCACAGTAGAATTAGATTAATAACAACCTCATCATTCATCAACACTCCATATAACAGAAGTAACCAGTAATGCACATAGCACTGACATCATGTTTTCATCTGCTCCATTACACAGATGCTTTAACTTATGGATTACAACAATTAAAAAAAGTTGTCATAAGCATAAAAAAGGCAGAGGAAGAGAAAAAAACTATCTAAAAATATCTGTACGTACAGTATAGTGGTAAATACTTTAACTGTAACAATAAACCAACTAACAGGAGACAGGGAATCATACAAGAACCCTGCTTAACAACTTTATGCTAGTATGTTTAACCTGGTTAATAAAATATCACCTTTTTTTGAAAACATTAAAATTAATATTAAATCAAATCACAATAATAAAATCGGTGGCAACCCTGATTGTGACTGACTATATTCCCCTCATAAAGTGTAGTGCTGTTTGTAATAAATAAATTGTCAAAATAAAGAAATCAACTATTTGGGTATAGACACTGAAATGCTGTAAATACACTTGAAATGTAGAGAAAAGAGCTCCCACAGCAGATCTTACGTTATAAATCAATTAGCATTGATCAGAAAGAATAGAGGAAGCCTATGTATAACATAATTCAAACACAAAGAGAATCGAAGAGCCAAACACTTGTCATGTTCACAAATATTTTAAATATATCCAGAACTGAAACTGTCAGAGAATTTTTATATCTCAAAAATTTACATGCAAATTACCCAGTTTTCCATTTACATGCAAATGTCAAAAATCCAACAAATCATCAATGTTTAAATATCTCCAATCTTAAATAATTACCTAATATTTCAAACAAATGATTGCTCTCAAAAGTAAAAAAAAATAGTGTAGACAATCATTTTTACTAGTTTATATAGTGAATTATTATTGTTCAGAGCAGACACACTACTCAGTATGTCCAGTTTTAGGGGACACAATTGGGAATGGTCTTAAATCCTCTTACTGTTGAGATGGGTCAGGTTTAAAGAAAGAGAAAACACACAAGGCCACCAGATGTAGTATTTTCAAAATGTGTTCATAAAATATAAATGTCCCTTACATCCACAAAAAAATCCCAAGAACAGAACACACAATGATCACCTGTTTCTGATGACTTCTTCACTGTTGTTTCAGTGTTTGGATAGAAAACTGGGTTGTTTCTATTTAAGTTTTTTAGGTGAATATTCTTAGTTGGTTTAAATTTAGAACATATTTTCTAAACTTTAAGTAATTTATATTTGTGTACACGGGTAAAATGAAGAATTTGTGTTTAGAGATTGAATTCCTTGTTCTAGTTTTATTCTTGTATTGTTTAGTTTTAGTGTGATCTTTGGAAACTGATGAGCCTTTTCAGTAATTGTCAGCACATGCCCGGAGATTTCTGGGCCTAATTTCCTCCCTTTACTGTGGCTCATTTCTGAGTTTAGGATAAAGATGTGCAGATACAGCTTGAGGATCTTAAATAAAAGGAGCAGATCTAATCCCTCTGAGCTGCACCCAACTGAAGAGTTCTCATTGGTATCAATCTGGCTGGACATATCCACATATAGGCTGTATTATAAAAATGAACATGACCTTTCTGAATATACAGTATCTGTAAATATATATACAAATATGTGTTTTTATGTACCAGGATATTTACCAGTTATATTGGAGATCTCTCCCTCTGCACACGAGACACACCCATAGCAGCAGGTTGGCTTTGCTTCTATTTTAGATTTTCTGTAACCAGGAAGACATTTTTCTGAGCATTTGGACAGTGGAACCTACAGAAGGTAATTCATAAATAATTTTTTAATGTATTTGGATCACACTGAAATTCCCAAAATACGTAATATAAAATATGTGATAACTGGAAAGATAAATTATAAAAATGTTTACCTTGTTATTTTTCCAAGTGATCCTATTCAATACAATGTGTAATTCCTTATTTACAGGATAATGCATATTAAACCAACCAATCTGTTTGTGTTTTTTGTAAAAGTTGTCAACCTGAATAAAATTATTTATGGTAAACTCTGAGATCATGCTTCCACTGTTATCAAAGGAAATATTCTTGTCCATAGCATTCTTAAAATAAACTCTCTTCAAAAAGTGCTGTAACTGAGATAAAAGTTCATTATATTAACTATTGAATAACCATTGAAAATAGATAAATGTACACCACACCCAACTCATGATTTACAGTATGTATATCGCATTTTATACATGCTATGGTTAATATATTCTCTACCCCACACACCAAAGCACTTTCTTTCCACCATTTTTCTCCCCTCCTTTATTTTTCTTTTTAACAGAGTGCAAGGGAAATAGTAGAAGTGACTCTAATGCTAAAAGACTCTCAATTATTCTTTTTCAAGCCAGGATATAAAAAAATCAAATGGAATTTTAAATTTTAATCTGTAAGATGACCTCCATCCTGCAGTTACATGTTTTGGTCTTCAGGTATTTCATGTATCCCCCAGTTTTCTTTAGAAACCTTCATAACAACCAAAATGTCATCTCAAAACGGCCGTCTCTAAATGGCCAGAACACCTAATCCCAGAAATTTCAGACCAACACATATACCCAATTATATGAGCTGTGAGTCAACAATGATGACCAAGCAACAGAACGTATACCTAAACTCAGGACATCCATATCCTCTCCATTGAGGAAGTTGGCTTTCTCTGACTTATCAATTCTAGAGATGTCACGGACAGTTCGCACGCGGACTATTCGCAGCGATTTTGGCTCTTTCGCGCTCGCAGCGGACGGCGGACACATGCGCTTTTCGGTCCGCCCCCTATTCTTTATCATTGAGGAAACTTTGACCCTGCACCTCACAGTCAGCAGACACATTCCAGGCAATCAGCAGCATACACTCCCTTCCAGAGCCTTCCATCTGAAGGACAGCATCCATTTTAGGCTGTGTATTTAGCTCCACTACAGACCTGAAGGACTCATCTGATATCTGCTGCAAGGACAGCAACCCAAAAAGCCCTTTTTAGGGCTAGAACATCATTTATTTTATTTTATTATTTTTTTCTGTGTAATCTAATTGCATATGCCTGCCTGCCAGTGTGTGTGTGTGACAGGCTAACACCTAACAGCTTATATTGTAAGCTTATTTTCACTACTCATACCTGGTGGTGTTTTTCCTGTAATCTAATTTCAGTTGCCTGCCTGTGTCAGGCTCACAGCTAATATTCTGCCCTGTTTCACCAGTCATAGTTGGTGTACCATACATTGAAAAAAAACAACCCTTTTTTCCTTTAATCTAATTTCAGTTGCCTGCCTGTGTCAGGCTCACAGCTTATATTGTGCTCAGTGAAATAAAACAACACTTTTTTGACTGTAATCAATTTAATATCAGTTGCCTGCCAACAGGCGTGTCTGTGAGGCCTATTGCATCTACTGTGCCAACTTTTGCCAGTGCACAGTGCCACTCATATCTGGTTTCACAGTAGCTTGCACACATAGTACCACTAATCAAAAAAAAATGAAAGGCAGAGGCAGGCCACCCCGCTGGGGCCGTCGTGGTCGTGGTGCTGTGATTCCCTTTGGCCCTAGAATAATGCCCAGTTTTCAGAGGCCACGTACCCTGAACTTGAAAAGTTCTGAGGACATGGTTGACTGGCTAACACAGGACACCTAATCTTCTACAGCTTCCTCTCAGAACCTAGACGCACCATCCTCCTCCAGCTTAGCTTTGGGCACCTCTCCAGTTACCACTCGCCCTCCTGTCGCCAACACCAACACTAGTACCACAGCGGCTTCACTTGATCCGTCAGCAGAGTTATTTACACATCCGTTGGAAGAAATGAGTGATGCACAAACATTAGTGCCAGAGGATGTAGATAACAGGGATATGTCCCAGTCAGGCAGCATTAAACACATGAACGTACGGTCTAATGATGATGATGTTGTACCCGGTGCTGCTTCCTTTGTTGAGTTGTCAGATACAAGTGAAGCGGTTGACATGGGTGCCCGCTATAAGAGAAGAAGAACAGGAGGAAATTTCAGATGGGGAGACAGAGAGGAGGAGGAGACGAGTTGGAAGCAGGGAGAGGTCGTCGCAAGTAGCTAGCGGCACAGTCAGACAGCATGCATCGGCACCCGGGGTCAGCCAGACAGCACGCCAGTCAACACATGCTGTTGCCACCACCAGAATGCCGTCATTGCAGAGCTCAGCAGTGTGGCATTTTTTTTGTGTTTCTGCCTGTGACAACAGCGATGCCATTTGTAACCTGTGCCAAAAGAAACTGAGTCATGGGAAGTCCAACACCCACCTAGGTACTACTTCTTTGCGAAGGCACATGATGTCACATCACAAATGCCTATGGGATCAAAACATGAGTACAAGCAGCATACAAAGTCAAAGCCACCATTCTCCTCCTGGTCCAGCATCTTCAGCCACGTCAACCACTGCTGCCCTGCTTGCCCCCTCTCAACCATCCGCCACTCCGTGTCTCACCCTGAGCAGTCCCTGCTCATCTGCCCACAGTCAGGTGTCTGTCAAGGACATGTTTGAGCGTAAGAAGCCAATGTCACAAAGTCACCCCCTTGCCCGGCAACTGACAGCTGGCTTGTCTGAACTCTTAGCCCGGCAGCTTTTACCATACAAGCTGGTGGAGTCTGATGCGTTCCAAAAATTTGTAGCTATTGGGACACCGCAGTGGAAGGTACCCGGCCTAAATTTCTTTGCACAAAAGCCAATCCCCAACCTGTACTCGATTGTGCAAAAGGAAGTAAAGGCATCTCTGGCACACAGTGTTGGGGCAAGGGTCCATCTGACCACTGATACCTGGTCTGCAAAGCATGGTCAGGGCAGGTATATCACCTGCACTGCGCATTGGGTAAACCTGGTGACGGCTGCCAAGCATGGAATACGTGGCTCTGCAGAGGAGTTGGTGACACCGCCACGACTTGCAGGCAGGCCTGCTGCCACCTCCTCTACTCCTCCTACTCCATCCTCTTCCACAACCTCCTCGGCTGAGTCCTCTTCTGCTGCTGCTATGTTTTGCTCCACATCAACGGCACCCCCCGCCCCTAGCTCCACAGGTACTATTTCACATCCCGGATACGGCAGTGTCACGCCGTCTTGGGGTTGACTTCCCTAAAAGCAGAAAGTCACACCGGACCAGTACTCCTGTCCGCCCTGAACGCACAAGTGGATCAGTGGCTGACTCCGCACCAACTGGAGATCGGCAAAGTGGTTTGAAAGAAATTTGTTGGCGGCATTGAATTTGGGCAAGTTGAAACATGTGCCGTGCATGGCACATGTGTGTAATCTGATTGTACAACGCTTTGTGGATAAGCACCAAGGCTTACAGGACGTCCTAAAGCAGGCCAGGAAGGTGTGTGCCCATTTCAGGCGTTCCTACATGGCGCACTTTACAGATATCCAGAGACGAAACAACATGCCAGTGAGGCACTTGATTTTCGACAGACCGACACGTTGGAATTCAACACTCCTAATGTTCGACCGCCTGCTCCAACAAGAAAAGGCCGTCAACGAGTATTTGTATGACATGGGTGCTTGGACAGCCTCTGCGGAGCTGGGGATTTTTTTGCCATGTTACTGGACGCTCATGCGCAATGCCTGTAGGCTTATGCGTCCTTTTGAGGAGGTGACAAATGACAAACCTGGTAAGTCGCACCGATAGCACCATCAGCGACATCATACCATTTGTTTTCTTCCTGAAGCGTGCCCTGCGAAGAGTGCTGGATCAGGCCGTAGATGAGCGTGAAGAGGAAGAGTTGTAGTCACGATCACTACCAGAATCAGCCTTATCAGCATTGCTTGCTGGACCTGCGGCAACGCTGGAAGAGGATTGTGAGGAAGAGGAGTCAGAGGAGGAATGTGGCTTTGAGGAGGAGGAGGAAGACCAACCACAACAGGCATCCCAGGGTGCTCGTTGTCACCTATCTGGTACCCGTGGTGTTGTACGTGGCTGGGGGGAAGAACATACCTTCAGTGAGATCACTGAGGACGAGGAACGGGACATGACTAGCGCGGCATCCAACCTTGTGCAAATGGGGTCTTTCATGCTGTCGTGGCTGTTGAGGGACCCTCGTATAAAAAGGATGAAGGCGAACGACCTGTACTGGGTGTCCACGCTACTAGACCCCCGGTATAAGCAGAAAGTGCCTCAAATGTTACCGAATAACCACAAGTCGAAAAAGATGCAGCACTTCCAAAATAAATTAAAAAGTACGCTTTACACAGCGTTTAAGGGTGATGTCACAGCACAACGGCAATCTAACAGCGGAAGAGGTGAACATAATCCTCCTCCTCCATCGACCACACCGGCAAGGAGAAGACGCTTCACAGACGTGTTGTTGATTGAGGACATGCAGAGCTTTTTAAGTCCTTTGCATCACCACAGCCCTTCGGGGTCCACCCTCAGAGAACAACTCGACAATCAGGAAACAGACTACCTCGCCTTAACTGCAGTTATCGACACTATGAGGAGCGATGAGCCCCTTGACTACTGGGTGTGCACGCTTGACCTTTGGCCTGAGCTATCCCAATTTGCCATAGAACTTCTGTCCTGCCGCTTCAAGAGTCCTGTCAGAAAGGACCTTCAGTGCAGCAGGAGGTTTTGTCACTAATAAGAGAAGTCGCCTAGGTCAAAAAAGTCTAGATTACCTCACCTTTATAAAGATGAATGAGGGATGGATCCCGAAGGGACTGACAGTGGGCAATACATTTGATTAAAAAAAGCCTGACAAATGAGCTGCCTTGAGCTAATAATGGTCCACACGCTGCTGTATTTTATCCCTGAATGCTGGATGACTTGCGTGACTTATCCGCCACCAACTAGGGTTCAAGACGCAATGTTTTGGGGCACTTTCTGCCTGGCAAACTAACATCATTTTTTCTGGTCGCTGCAACAATACCGAATTTTTGCATTTAAATTCTTTTATTGTCAGAAGGCGTACAGCATGTAATGAAAAATAAAGCATTTTTGAACAGTCTTGCATAGCAAAAATACATATTTACAATAAAGACATTTTGTGAAAGATAGCTGGCTAGTCCTTCTTATTTTTACTTTTTAGGTTAATAATTTTTCTTATTTTTTACTGTGATTGCAATTTAAGAGATAACTAAAACATGGTAAAACAGACAATAGTAAAGAGTATATCTGCAGGAAAAAACAAACTCCTATTAGCTATTATCCCTCCAGCAGTATTAGCTTATTATTTACAATATCTAACCTGGGCAATCACCCTTGGGTTACCCTAGGGCAGGCTTCAGTAAGCGACCTTTCCTTTCCTGGGATGTTTTTGCCGCCGGTTGCTTCTGAAGAGTCTCCAGGGCTCCCCCACTCCGGTCCTTCCCCCAGTGTCACTTCAACCAGTAACAAATGTTTTATATTTGTAAAGCGACCCAATGATCCCCCTTGATAGAGGTTTATCTTTACAAATTTTGGAGAACCAATTTAAGACCGGTGTCCCCTGTTTCTGGGTCTGGGAGTGTGCGAAAAGCCTCAGCCTACAGTAATTGTAATGTTCTGACAGCGGTAGCTCATGCTTGTCCCTCAGTTCCTCATAGGTGATCATCTGGCCCTTTACTAACCACTCTCCCAGTCTATCTAGTTTCCTTGATCTCCACCAGAGTTGTGATGTTGTGCTTATGTTTTTCGGGGCCTGACGGTGGTCAAGAATCGGGGTCATTTGGGTGGATCCAGGGAACAAACCTGTGTGTTTCTTGGCCCATTTCCAGTATGATAGGGTGTTTGGTGAGTTTTTAAGGCTCTGAGGCAATTCTGATAGCCAAGCCACCTTGTCCCAGGTTAATGGCCTTAAAGTTTGGTTCTCTAAATATACCCAGGCCGGTTGATGCCCTATAGAATGTGCTATTGGGAGGAAAGATAACTGAGCTGCCTTGTGGTAATATTTTAAGTTTGGACACGATAGTTTGGTCTCCAGTCTGATTTATGAAGGAACATAATTTTCTTGTGATGCGTGAGGGAGAGTGGTTCCAGATAAACTGAAATATTTTTCTTTGAATATTTTCTGATTCTTTTTATTTAATCGGGATTGGGAGTGTTCGAAATATGTAGAGCAACCTAGGATGGACATTCATTTTTATCGTATTTATTCTCCCTAGCCATGATAACCTATACTTTGTCCAGTTACTCAGGTCATTAATTATTGTTTTATAAAGTTTGGAGTGGTTCGCTTTATACAAGTCCTCTATTAAACTTCTCTTGGAGACCCTGCTTCTCTACTGCTGTTCAGTCAATCGCTAGTGCTTCTGTCTTCTCTATGTTCAGTTTAAGGCCAGAAAACTGACCAAACTCCTCCATAGTTCGAATCAACTCTGGGACCGATTGGGTAGGGTTTGAGGGCATACACAGCAGGTCGTCTGCAAATAGACAAGTTTTGAAATGGTGATGGCCTATTTTTATGCCTGTGATCCCAGCGTTGGCCCTAATTGTCTGAGCCAGGGGTTCTATTGCTTTTGCGAATAGAAGGGGAGAAAAGGGGCACCCCTGTCTTGTTCCTCTTTCTATTTTAATTAAGGATCTCTCATCTCCCAGAATCTGTAACCTTGCCCTGGATGATTTGTATAATGAGTGTATGAGATTAATGAAATGGCCTTTAATATCAAATTTTTCAAGCGTGGCATATAGGTAAGTCCACTCCAGGGAATCAAACGCCTTTTCAATGTCAAAGGCCATAAAACAGGCTTGAATTTTAGAGGCTTTGGTGTGGTACAGTAGGTTCATGACTTTTCTAATGCTGTCTCCCGCTTGCCTGTGGGAGACAAAGCCTACTTGGTCATTATGTATTAACTTAGGCAAGAAGGATGACATTCTATCCACTATTTTTTTTGACAGGATCTTTGTATCACAGTTTAGTAATGATATTGGCCTGTAGTTTTTTGGTTCTAGGGCATCTCGACCCTCCTTAGGGAATAGAGCGATATCTGCCCTGCTCAGCTCTGCTGGTGTTTGCTTGCCTTCTAGAAGTCTGTTAGAGTGACCAAGTGCGGGCCTAATATGTCTATAAATTTTTAATAATATAAATTGTTGTACCCGTCTGGGCCTGGTGACTTACCAGGTTTGAGGTTCTGGACTGCTTTTCTCACTTCCTCTAGGGTCACTTTGGCATTTAAAGTCTCTAAGTCATTTTCTTCTATTAAGGGGAGATCACAGGAATTAAGAAATACCCTCATTTTGTGTAGATCTATGTGTTTTGTTGCCCTATAAAGGGTATTGTAAAATTTTGTAAAAATCTTCTGGATCTTATTTGGGTTCGTTGTTTTTTCTCCCTTCGAAGTCTTAATTTGAAGTATCCTATTTTCTGTTGTTTTGGTTTGTAGTTTCCTGGCTAGTAACGGGCCAGGTTTATTGGCTTTATTGAATCCGATAGGAATAAAAAGTACAACTGAACACACCACTCCTATCTGGTGGCTCCTTAGATTGCACACGCAGTGCCCCAAATTTGAAGTGGGAGGACCGACCAAGCATCTTTTTCCATCTCCCGCTTCCAAAAATCAATGCCATATACACGTCCCCTAATAGTGGACGTAACAGGGATTAAACTGATAGGAATAGTACTACTTAACAGTACACACCTTATAATAACGCAGACAGAGGCAACGCAGAGAGAGGAGTCTGAAGAAGAGGAGTCAGAGGAGGAAGGTGGCTTTGAGGAGGTGGAAGACCAAACACAGCAGGCGTCCCAGGGGGCTTGTTGTCACCATTCGGGAACCCTTGGTGGCTGGGTGGAGGAAGAGACCTTCAATGACATCAGTGAAGACAAGGAACGGGACATGGCTAGCTTGGTATCCAACCTTGTGCAAATGGCAAGTTTGCGGTCGTGCAAAGGGACTGTTTGCGTTTTTTTTGCGGTGCATTAAACGGGGAGATTGGTCTGTTACTGTGAAGCGGGTGTAACCCTTACACTACCTGATCGATACAACATCATACCTGATGTTTTAAAGCATGTTATTCCAAACAATTTAGGAATGTTAGGTGATTTATGCCCTTTATGGCTTAAAACCAGACTCTGCATCAACTATGTAATTTTCCGTGGGAGTTTTGCCATGGATCCCCCTCCGGCATGCCACAGTCCAGGTGTTAGTCCCCTTGAAACAACTTTCCCATCACTATTGTGGCCAGAAAGAGTCCCTGTGGGTTTTGAAATTTGCCTGCCCATTGAAGTCTATAGCGGTTCGCCCGGTTCGCCCGTTCGCAAACATTTGATGAAATTTGCGTCAGCTGTTCGCGAACCGAAAATTTTATGTTCGCGACATCTCTGATCAATTCTAAATATTTTTCTCATTTGAAAGAAACTCAATCTTTCAACCCCACTTTTTCTTCTCAGGACATTGATAGTTGCTAGTAGCCGAAATCTTGCAACTCTCATCATACAAAACAATTTTCTGACCAGATGATGGCCACTCCCAGTAAGTGCCCTAGCAAGCACTAACGCTGGTGAATGGAGCAAACACCATAATTCTGAGAAGTGAGTTCTGCTCCCTACACCATTCCAGAAGAAACAGACCTGACAGTGGCTTTTTGGTTCCTGCTACCTGGGGAAAAGCATAGGAAAGCTGGAGGGATACCCTGAGGTGACAAGTGTACCTAAGCTGGAGATGTGAGGTCTGGGCGTTGTGTTCCCAGGGACTTCTCGGGAGTGGAACAGGCCAGACCGAACTCCCAGCTCAACAGGCGCTCTGTGGGGGATGAGGTCTGCCTCCCAGAAAAGTGAGATGCTGAGCTGTGTGTTGATTCAAGAGTCTGGGGTACTGCCCATTGAATAGTGTGTCTAAAGAACACTGACAATACACACTTTGGAAGAGTTTGGACCCAAGCAGAGAGAATCGGATCCTGTCTAGACTTATCTCCTGCAGGATGGGACCATTATGGGGAGGTTTTTTGCCCTGATGTAAGAAGCACTGGGGCTGACCTATGAGGCGGCAGAACTATCTGGAATGCAGAGTGTTCATGGAACACAAGCAGCACATGCTACGGCGAGGGGTGGCTCCAGGCAGTGAGAATCTGGATACATAGCAGAATATATCTTTAAAGAAGTCTGGAGCAACAGTGCGCTGGGAAGCTCTGCCCACCACTCATCTGCCTGGACCATTCACTGCAAACCTAAGCTTATATAAAAAAAAGCTGTAAACTGGGAGGACTCTCCAGAGTTGGGTGAGATCTGATTTATTGACTGTGCTTAGGGAAAATTATTATTCCTTTAAAAGATGAGTATACAATTATACCCTTGAAAGAAAACACTGTAAGGAGGATTTATGTTAGAGGCTTTCCCTCAGACATCCTCTAAGATTAAGCTCTGTTTCTGTATCTTGGTAGTAGAACACTTGAGACTTTCACCTGTATAACATTGATAGAAACTTACCTTATTAAGGGGAAAATGGAAATAAGATTACAAGATAGATGTTTATTTATCTATCACAACTCTATCCTTTGTTTACAAGGACTCACAGGTCATCTAGGAGAAGACTGATAAATTAATATATAGACTCACAGCCATGTTGAGCAAATATCTATGCGTAATCTGCTGAATATTGATGAATGCAAGGGTTGAAACGTCAAACCCCATTTTATATGTAATTTCTTTGATGTTTGAATTTATGCTTTAAGTAAGAGTATCTATATAAATTTGGCTCCATCTTTGGGCCAAGAACCTCAAAATATATGTCAATTTATAATTGATCCCCATTCCATCTTTCCAAGAGAGGGCAGTCCCTTGTATATTTAAAAAAAGGGTAAAAGAAAAAGAAGGGGAAAAAAAGGGAGTAGGAAAGAAGAGGGGAAAAAAGGGAAAATGAAGAAAGATCAGGACCCAACTAGGGGCAAAATAAAGATAAAGATAAAAAAGCTTATGTAAAAGGAGAAGATTTGTTTTGCCCTCCTAGAGATAATATAAAAAAGAAAAATGCAAACTCCACCCAAGTGCAGTTAGAAATGTCTTTGGAGAAATCTATGGTTAGTGAGAAGGGAAAATATATTGAAACTAAGAGGGAGAAATTGAGAAAGCATATATGAGACGTCTACTCAAATACCGAGAGGCTCAAAAAATCAGAGAAAGGGGTATGTCTTTGAGAAAACTACATATAGAATTAAATAAATTAGAGATTTAAAAAAAAAAAAAAAAATCACAGATATCGGGACTATCCTGATGGTGGGGGGCTCTATTCTTATCTCCCAGTTGGCAGAAGCTGTGTATTACAAAATAGATTATTCCCAATACTGGTATTTATATACCGAATGGGAGAGCGAGGGTATCCCAAATGGTGGGGGTCTCTATTCTTAGCTCCCAGATGGCAGAGGCTGTGTATTAGAAAATGTATTATCCCCAATACTGGTATTTATGTACCCTCTACATAGAAGAATCAGCATTTCCAATAAGGTTAGGAATCATAGAGCAAATTATAACCAACAATTATATTTATCCCACAAGAGGAAATAGCCCATAAAATTATATACTGCTGAGGAAAAGGATTCATTGTATCTTAGGAGGGTTTTTTTCAAATAAGAAGATTAAACATTGTTACATATAATGACATTAAGTGTCTGGTCAAATTGGGATCAGGATACATTATACATGGGAAATCAAAATATTCCTGGAGGGGAAATTGGTTACATTTTGTGCTCTGCCATATACAGGGAATAAGGAGACTACCATATCCTCTGACTATAAGCCCCTATAAGTATTGTGGACTACCAAATGGCTCAAAATGAAGTCTCTTTATACCTAATTTAAGATTAAAATTGTAGAATAAGACATGAAATTACATATGTGAATGACAAACCTATAAAGTCAGCAGCAATTTTTTGACAAAAAAGTCTAATTTCTAGCTAATATTCAAAAACATGATAAGGGGTTGTTTTATCCCATTCTTTTAATTGATTTTAAATGTTGAAGTGTGCATCGTTGTTTATGTAAAAAAAGATGACTATTTTCCCACTATTTTTCTCACAAATTCTATATTAAAATTATAGCAACCATTCAAGTAGCAAATCTTCTCCCCTCTTCACTTAACTTATATATTATATCACCAAAATATTTTGAAAGCATTGTTTTATTACTTATAGGAGCTAAGAGTAGTGTCTCACTGACCAAACCAAACATGATTTTAAATCCATCCCAAATCTCCCATGTCCTTCCCTTTATGTTTAGGCCACACAATCTTTAGTCACACTCATTTTCTCAATATATGCTCAGCCACAACCTATCTATCACATTGGATGACCAGGACTTCCATAAAAATTTGATTGAATGGGGCTTCAAGAATGACTAATGATCCCCCATTGAAAGCAACCATTAGTAACGACTGAAACCATCACATTACACCATATAATCTAAAATGACTACCACCATATTATCTTCTCTGATTCATTTCTCTGATTTGTTGACCCATCTCAATCATTATACTGTAACATGATTCGTTTTTAATTTGAATAGGGAATTACAGACTTCTCTGGTTAATTATTATTAATCAGATAACTAGGATTAAAATTGCAATGATCTGATTGACTGAAAAGTAACTGACAGCTAGACAGCTATTTCAACCAATTAGAAGCCTTGAAGCTCCATCTATAAAAGAGTTAAGGCAAAAAATCTTACCCGCGAAATGGGAATCCCATCACAGGAGTTCCTGCGAGCAGTGGCGGAGCTAGTGAATGAGTGAATGGAGGGCCCCGGTGCAAAATAATAAATTTGCCCCCCCCCCCCCCCACAGGAAGCTGTGGTCCACATCCTTTTTTAGGTTCGGCAACCCATGCTCCACTCTGGTGCCAACCTTAATATATAAAATTTAAATATATATATATTTTGTAATTTCTGAAATATAGCCACCCCAACTCCCTTCTCTCTATCCCTGTTTTTCTCTCCACCCTCTCTCCCATCTATGTTATCATCTCCTTCTCTCCCCCTCTTTCTCCTCTCTCCTTCTCCGCCCTCTCTGTCCCCCTCTCCTTCTCTCTTTCCCCTCCTTATTGCCCCTCTCTCTTCATCTCTCTCCTTCTCTTTCTCTCTCACCTCCTCATTCTTCCCTCCCTCCTTCTCTCCCCCTCTCCTTCTCTTCCCTCCCTTTCTTTATCTTTCACATCTCCTTCTCTTTCCCCCTCTCTCTTTTTCTATGCCTCTCTCTCATCTCTCAACCTCTCCTTCTCTTTCTACCTTCTCTCTCACCTTCTCCTTCTTTTTTTCCCCTCGCTCTTTCTCTCTCACCCTCTTATTCTATCTTACCCTCTCATTCCCCACTCTCTTCTTCTCTTCCCACCTCTTCTATCTCTCCCCTTCTCTGCTTCTCTATCTCTCCCTCTCCTTCTCTCTTTCCCCTTTCCTTCTCTCCCCTTTCTCCTTTTCTCTCTCCCCCTTTCTCTTTCTCTCACTTCCTCACCCTCTCCTTCTTTTTGCCCCCTTTCTCCTTCTCTCTCTCCCCATTTTTCCTTCTCTCTCTCCCTCACCCTCTCCTTCTCTCCCCCTCTCTCCCCCTTTCTCCTTATCTCTTTCCATCTCTCAACTTCTCTCTCTCCCCTCTCCCCCTTTTCTTCTATGTCCCCTCTCCCTTTCTCTCTCACCTTCTCATTATCTTTGCCCAACCTCTTCCCCTTCTTTCTCTCTCAATCTCTTCTTCTCTCCTCCCCTTTCTCCCCCTGTCTCCTCTCTTACCATGTCCTTCTCTTAAACCCTCTCTACCTCTCTCTCCCCCTCTACTTCTCTTTCACCCTCTTTCCTTCTCTCCTCCCTTCTTCTCTTTCCCCCTCTCTCATTCTCTCTCCTCTCTCCCACTGTCCTTCTCTTTCACGCTGTCTCCTTCTCTCTTTCCCTCACCTTCTCTTTCCACCTGTCTTTCTCTCATTCTCCGTCACTCTTTCCTCCTCTCTTCCTTTCTCTCCCCCTCTCCTTCTCTCCCCTCTTCTTCTTTCTCTACCTCTTGTTCCCCCTCTCTCTTTCTCTCTCACCTTCTCCTTCTCTTTCCCCCTCTCTCCTTCTCTCTCACCATCTACTCCCCCCTCTTTCCCCATGCCTCCTTCTCTCTCTCCCTATCCTTCTCTTACACCCTCTCTACTTCTCTCTCCCCCTCTCCTTTTCTTTCCCCTTGCTCACCCTCTTCTTCTCTCTCCTCTTTCATTCTCTCTCCTTCTCTCTCCCCCTCTCCTTCTCTCTATCTCCCCTCTCTCCTCTCTCACCCTCTCCTCATTCCCCTCTCTCCTTCTCTCTCAAACTCTTCTTTTCTCTCTCCCATCCCCCTTACTCCCTCCCTTTCGCCCCTATCTCACCTTCTCTCCTCTCTCCCACTGTCCTTCTCTTTCATCCTCTCTCCTCTCTCCCCCTCTCCTTCTCTTTCCCCCTGTCCTTCTCATTCTTCCTCATTATCTTTCTCTCTTTCCTCCTCTCCACTTCTCTCTCCCCCTCTCCTTCTCTCCCCTCTTCTTCTTTCTCCCCTCTCTCTTTCTCTCTCACCTTCTCCTTCTCTTTCCCCCTCTCTCCTTCTCTCTCACCCTCTTCTCCCCCGCTTTCCCCTTGCCTCCTTCTGTCTCACCCTATCCTTCTCTTACACCCTCTCTACTTCTATCTCCCCTCTCCTTTTCATCCCCCTTGCCCACCTCTTCTTCTTTCTCCTCTTTCATTCTATCTCTATCTCTCTCCCCTTCTCTCCTTCTCTCTCACCCACTACTTCTCTGTCACCATCTCCTATCTCACCTTCTCTTTCCCCTCTCTCCCTTCCCACTCACTAATTTTCTTTACCCTACACATCTTCTCACTCACCCTCCACTCCACCTATCACTTACCTGCTTCTTTCCCAAAGCCTGCAGCTGAGCCTCACTCGGAGCCTGGATCCTCTCCCAAGGGTCTTGATTGCACTGTGGAAGATAGACAACAGCAAAGAAGCCCTCGGGATGGGGGAGGAGGTCGGGAGGTCCCAGGAGAGGAAGGTTATGTCCTGGGGGAGTCAGAGGCTAAGGGTGGGGGGGAGCGAGGTTGTGGTGGACCCCTATACTACAGAATCTTTTTCAAGTAAATGTAATTTATAAAGCAGTGAAGCCTGGGGCCCCCAAGAGATGAGGGTGCCTTGGTGCACAGCACCAGATGCACTGGCAGTAGCTCCGTCCATGCCTGAGAGTATATTTTTTATCTGTAAAGTACTTCAGGATTTGTTTATTACCTGATTTAATAAGCAATAGAAGAAAACATAAGGGCTTTGAGATAATGATTAATGTGCCCAGTAACAAAAGCTGAAAAATGGATTACGGATTTCAATCAGATGCACCAATTTCAAGAAGGCTGAACTAAGTATTCAAGGGGATCGATTGACTACTCTGGAACTAAGAATGTAGTATAAAGGTCCCTACAAACCCTATGGGAGATAGTGCTTAGGGCCTATAAGGGCCCTGATGAATCTCCAAGGGGGTATCGTAAGGTATCCCACTGTGACTGTCAGATGATTTAGCTTTTCGTAGTAGGATGGTTAACATAAGGTAGGGCCATTAGTGATTAACAGGCATAGAAAGCACGGTATAATGTGATTTGGTTGATAATTTGCTGGGGTGATCAGATCATAATTTAACTAGGCAAATTTACCTTTGAGGGCGTTTTAAAATAACTATTGTCACAATCCACTCTTTGTTGGCCTTGCTGATGCTCTAAATAAAACACACAATGTTTCCTAAACAGAGTATAATCTTTATGTGTTCAGTACACATTTGCATGCAGTGTTTGCACCAATCACCAGTGGATCATTCCCCTTGGTAAAAACAAGTTTGACACCTTATACCCTCTTAGAACTATCCCATAAAGGTCAGGTCTTTCTCCAAGAAATTTTTGCCAGCCTGTCTCCTTCCCACCTAGGTGAAAAGGGGTCTACAGCTAGCTCCGGGTAGGATCCGAGCACAACAGGGGTTGATTATATAGTGTAGTGGCTGGAGTTAAAGAGTCTGTTTGAGGGATCTTAACCCATGTGGAGAACCATAAACCTGGCGTGTGAAAGTTTATCAGGGACAGGTGTTCAGGTATACAGGACAGAAGAAGTGATAAGGTCCTGTGAGTTCAGTGGACTATGAGGTTGGGCATACTTGCTCCCTACCTGAACTCCCCTTGGATAGAGATATTTTAATTGAGATGGAGGGGTTTGAAGCAGCTCCAGAGTGTACTTACTCCATATGCCTGGGTTAATAAAGGTCATCATCGAATGGGAGACTGGTTAAGTAATATTTACAGAAATTAAAAACAGATATGATTTAGAACTACAGGATATATTGCCACTCAATAAAATAAGAATCCATTGCAACTCCTTTCAAACTAACCATCTTTAAAACTCTTTGAATAAATGTTTCACCCTAGAGATGAGCAGAGGGAAATGAAAAAGGTAAGTTGACGGTAAACTTATGACATAATCCTATTCAAAATCATCTTAAAGCAAATTGAAACATTGTCCTGCAGAATAAACAATTGTTGTATTATAGACCCATTATTTCTGCATAATCAAATGTCAACTCTGACTGGTCCTATACTTCACATCTGCCGGGCACTAGCTCCTTCAAATTACAAATGAACCCAAAATCAAGTAGACCAATATGTATTTGAATATAGACTTGTATTTCATTTTTAAGATACATTTAATATATGCAACATTTTAATTATCTGATTGGGCTAAAATATTAATATGTCTTAATATAATTACCTGGTGTTTATAATTATTGTTGTGGATGTACTTTCCAGGAGAATGATGTGTAAGGAACAAATGCATATTGTGCAGAGCATGAGCCATGGCGTATACAGCATTGTACACTAGATATGATGAATCTGTGGCCAGTAAAGGGATTTCTTCTTTTTCAGTGCAGTTTTGAATAACCTTGTTGAATATTTTCGTAAACATATAGTTCTTCAGAGGGTTTGATGACAAGCACTGGTGTACTCCCATGCACAGATTTTCCACTAACTGGTCTTCCATGTCCTTTGGTGCGCAGGTAATATCTGGAATATTTCCCCGCCCTGGGATTTTCATTATCGGAACTTGTAAAAATAAGCTAAGATTAAAACAATTCAAGTGTGAATCTAACATGTAACTGAGGTCTGCATCTGATTTAAATAGAAGTACTAGAATCTTATCATAGAGAGATGTAGAAATACGTTCCAAAACCTGTGTAACTGCAATTGAGAGAGCTCCACAAATAACAATTATTGTAGACTTTGCATTATGAATTGTACTGCTGATCTCATCATAATTAAATCCTGTCTTCTTTTCTGTAATGGTGTACTCAATGCAGATCCCATTTGTAGTTGTCTGTTTCATTAACTCTTCAATTTCTTCCTCGCTGCTCTCATCAGAAACACTGATTCCAATCGCAGTCCATGCAAAATATTTCAAGAGTTTAGCAATAGCATAATAATGTACTTTGTAGCCTTGAATTGTCTTGAACAATGATGGATAAAGAGTTCTGTGTCTTTCAGCAAAATCTGTGGTACCATATGCGATCTACAAGAATCAATATAAACAGGGAGGAACTCATAGGAGCAATACCATTAACCACACCACAGATTGTGCAGTGAATAAAATATACATATTTAATTGTCTACAAATAATACAGTCTCACACATACTTATATGTAAAAATACATGTGTATGTATACACCCAACTCTAGCAAACATACAGTGCCTTGGAAAAGTATTCACCCCCCTTGGCATTTTTCATGTTTTGTTGCCTCACAACCTGGAATTAACATGGATTGTCTGAGGATTTGCATCATTTAATTTACAGAACATGCCCACAACTTTAAAGATGTTTTTCTTTTTTTATTGTGAAGCAAACAACAAATAGGACAAAAAAAACGAAAATGTCAATGTACATAAATATTCACACCCTAATGTCAATACTTTGTAGAGCCACCTTTTGCAGCAATTAAAGCTCCAAGTTGCTTTGGATGCGTCTCTATGAGCTTGCCACATCTTACTATTGGGATTTTTGCCCATTCCTCCTTGCAAAACTGCACCAGCTCCTTCAAGTTGGATGGTTTGTGCTTGTGAACAGCAATCTTTAAGTCTGACCACAGATTTTCTATTGGATTCAGGTCTGGGCTTTGACTAGGCCATTCCAACACATTTACATGTTTACCCTTAAACCACTCAAGTGTTGCTTTAGCAGTGTGTTTGGGGTCATTGTCCTGCTGGAAGGTGAACCTTCCGTCCTAACCTCAAATCACGCACAGAGTGGTACAGCTTTTGCTCAAGAATATCCCTGTATTTAGCACCATCCATCTTTCCCTCAACTCTCACCAGTTTCCCAGTCCCGGCTGCTGAAAAATATCCCCACAGCATGATGCTGCCACCACCATGTTTCACTGTTGGGATGGTGTTCTTTGGGTGACTTGATGTGTTGGGTTTGCGCCAGACATAGCGTTTTCTTTGATGGCCGAAAAGTTCAATTTTAGCCTCATCAGACCAGAGCACCCTCCTCCATACATTTTGGGAGTCTCCCACATGCCTTTTTGCAAACTCTAAATGTGCCATTTTGTTTTTTGCTGAAAGTAATGGCTTTCTTCTTGCCACTCTGCCATAAAACCCAAATCTATGGAGCGTACGGCTTATTGTCGTCCTATGTACAGATACTCCAGTCTCTGTTGTGGAACTCTGCAGCTCCTCCAGGGTTACCTTAGGCCTCAGTGCTGCCTCTCTGATTAATGCTCTCCTTGCCTGGTCCGTGAGTTTTGGTGGGCAGCGGTCTCTTGGCATGTTTGCTGTTGTGCCATGTTCTTTCCATTTGGTTATGATAGATTTGATGGTGCTCCTGGGGATCATCAAATATTTGGATATTTTTTTATAACATAACCCTGACTTGTACTTCTCAACAACATTGTCCCTTAATTCTTTGGAGAGTTCCTTGGTCTTCATGACAGTGTTTGGTGGTTAGTGGTGCCTCTTGCTTAGGTGTTGCAGCCTTTGGGGCCTTTCAAAAAAAAGTGTGGATATGTAATGACAGATCATGTGACACTTAGATTGCACACAGGTGGACATCATTTCACTAATTATGTGACTTCTGAAGGTAATTGGTTTGCACCAGAGCTTTTTATGGGCTTCATAACAAAGGGGGTGAATACATACGCACATGCCAATTTTCTGTTTTCTATTTCTAAAAAATAGTTTTATGTATATATTTTTCTCATTTCACTTCACCAACTTAGACTATTGTGTTCTGATCCATCACATAAAATCCAGATTAACAAAATATTGAATTTAAGGGTGTAATATAACAAAATAGGTAAAAAGTCAAGGGGGTGAATACTTTTGCAAGGCACTGTACATTTCAGTATATTTATATGATTGCTTCATACAAACATGTGGATTAATAACATACATGCATCATTGTAAGCAGTTATGTTATTTATGACTTGATTTAATACATTGTTGTAACAGGGCATTACTTGCTTAATTGTATCATATACTTTTAGTAATCTCACAATGTCCATGGTGCATTCCCAAAGTACTTAGGATAGAAACTCGCAGACTTACAATCTAAGGTATAGTGGGTGGTAAAAGAGGGAGAGAAAGGTGATAAGTGTGTTAGGATGGAAGGTGATACGCTTCCTTAAAGAGATGCGTTTTATGTGAGGTTTTAAATTTTTTGAGGCAAGAGGATATTCTGGTGGAGCGATGCAAGGAGTTCCAAAGACTTAGGGCCGGTTTGAGTAAAGTCCTGGAGGTGGGAGTGAGAGGAGGTGACAAGAGTTATAGAAAGAAGAAGGTCATTAGCAGAACGAAGAGGGCGGGTGGGGGAGTATTTGGGCATGAGAGCAGAGATGAAAGGGGGAGTATTATTGTTGAGGCTTTGTAAGTTAGGGTCATGATTTTAAATGTTATTCATGAAGCTAAGGGAAGCTAGTGGAGTGATTGACAGAGAGGTGATGCTTTATGTTGTGTATTTACATAGTAACATATTAATTGAGGCATAAAACAGACTTTAGTTCATCAAGTCTAACCTTTTTAGATCTTCTCTGATCCTGGTAATATGTGTATTAATTGATTGTTAATTGATCAAGAGGAAGGCAAAAAAAAACAACCTTTGGCAACTAAAGAAAAATGAATTCCTTTCTGAACCCAAAAACTAGCAATCAATTTACTCCATTGATAACTATATATTCTTTATATTAAAAATTATCTACAACCCATTTTTTTAATTCTCTATAGTATCTGCTATCAAACAACCTCCTTTGGTAGAGTCTTGCTGCACTTTCAGTCTGTTTCTCCACAGCAGTTAAAAAATGATGTTGAGAAAAAGTCTTTACGTGGCTAGTACATCTAGTACCAATATAAATATTTGTATGTATGAGTTATTGGGAGCAGACCTTTGCAGCAACTGTTTAGAAAGGTTGAGTAAATGAAAACAGAACTTTTAAGTACTTGCTACAAAAATGATGTTTAGATCTTATAAACAAATACTGCAAACTAAAGACACATGTAGTTTATTTTAATATTACAAAAAGGTAAACTTCCATATCCCTTTACAATAGCTTAAATACATATTTGTTCAGATATGGTCTACACAGATGATTATGCCATTTGGCAAAAAGAGCAGGAGAAGGGGACCAAATAAATAACTTCTGTTCTTCCAGAGTTGATGTCACAAATGGGACATCATAATTATTTTGCTGTTTATTTTTGGATATCTCCAGTGAGGAAGAATGGCTACCTCAAGAAAATAACTTACAAGCTGACACCTGCTCCAAGCATCTGTCGCAGACTGGTGACAGAAGTGGGATCTACACTTCTGCAATCCATCTAATGGGGAAATGTAACCAGCATGAGAAAGCCAGAAAGCCAGGCTGCTTTCTACATGTCGCAGTCATCTGGAGGTGCATATGGTGCATAGTGCATGGACGAAGTGGCAGTTCTGTGAAGCTTGGCAGAAGCTCCCATTAAGAGTTGCAACTTTAGTGAGGCCTTTTACCTGATTGGTAGGCAAGAGACTATCTATCGTAAATTACTACTGAAGTACCAGTACATCCAGCTCATGGTGTGGAAATATATCCTTATTTTGGTTTCTCATCATTATCTTTTTATCTTCCCTGTCTCTCTTCCACGTCTTTTTCTAACCCTTTATGTCTCTAAACACCTTTTTCTCAACCCATTACTTTCACTGTCTCTCTGTATATTAGTTCCTCTCCACATATCCCTCTTCCCCTCTCTCTGTCTACTTCTCTCCCTCTCTCTGCCAATCTGTAATCCAAACCAAACTAATAATATTAGCAGCTGTGTAAGCCGTGGACATACATTTTTTGGTAAAATCTGAATTTTTGAAGACACTGAGTACATAAATCCATTTTGTGTTTGTTACATGACATCCCACAGGCTGTGTGAAGAAGGAGTACGGTTCAGTAGAAGGAGGCATGCAGGAGGACGGAGCAAGCTTAAGGCCACATCTTTTGTTTGCTATCTGGATATGATTAAAATAGATACCACACCCCATCACCCTCACAGGCCCAGAAGCAGACACATTACATTATTCAATGCAATTATAGATCTCCAGAAATATAAATGTCATTCTCACACACAACTTCAACCAATACATTGTTGATCCATGCAAGGTTCTCCATTTTATATTTCAAATTAAAAACTAGCTAAATTACTTTTTCCAGTGTAATTATGCTATAAACTTAAAATTACAATTATTGATTAATTAAAAAGATCACCTACCTGTGTGTAGCCATATACGCTCAGTACTTGAGCTATTGGTAAAGTTGCGTCAGTTGTAACATCCCCTATAACTCCAGCCAGCTTCCCATGTCTACGGCAGACATAATTAGGAACTGCCCTCCTGGACCCTGTTAACACCTGCATCACACTCTTCACAGCCTCCTTAGGAACTTTACAAGAATCAAATATGTGATATCCCAAAGTGATATTGGGTAAAATATTTGAGTCTTTGTTAATTTCTTCAATGGTAAAAAGAAAAGTCTGAAAGTTATTATAATTGAAAGGACTTGGCCTGTGGGGAATAAAATGTTGTGCATTAGACTACGAGAAATTTGAATAGTCTGTTCATTTGTTAACATGGGATGACTATAAGTCTTTTCAGAATACAATGCCCATTGACATCTCCATGACAAATGGGACCTAAATTATCACCACATGCTTTAAAAAAGAGTATTTTAACTATTTCACAGAGTTTTAATTTACATTAAGAAATGCAAACTGAATTACAGATATATAATAAAGCTACATTGAAGCTACAAACAGAGGTTATAATGAGTGTGAATGAATGATTGCTGACTCAGTGATAATTAAAATGAGGGCCATGAAATATTCTCTAGAAATAATAAAATAAAAAAATAAATCCCCCCCCCACCTATTTTGTTACATTACAGCTTTAAGTTCAATGTTTTGTTAATCTGCATTTTATGTGAAGGATCAGAACACAATAGTCTAAGTTGGTGAAGTGAAATGAGAAAAATATATACATAAAACTATTTTTTAGAAATAGAAAATAGAAAATTGGCATGTGTGTATGCATTCACCCCCTTTGTTATGAAGCCCATAAAAAGCTTTGGTGCAACCAATTACCCTTAGAAGTCACATAATTAGTGAAATCATGTCCACCTGTGTGCAATCTAAGTGTCACGTGATCTGTCAGTACTTATACACACCTTTCTTGAAAGGCTCCAGAGCCTGCAACACCTAAGCAAGAGGCACCACTAACCAAACACTGCCATGAATACCAATGAAATCTCCAAACAATTAAGGGACAATGTTGTTGAGAAGTACAAGTCAGGGGTAGGTTATAAAAAATATCCAAATCTTTGATGATCCCCCGGAGTACCATCAATTTTATCATAACCAAATGGAAAGAACATGCACAACAGCAAACCTGCCAAGAGACGGCCGCCCACCAAAACTCACAGACTGGGCAAGGAGAGCATTAATCAGAGAGACAGCACAGAGACCTAAGGTAACTCTGGAGGAGCTTCAGAGTTTCAAATCAGAGACTAGAGCATCTGTGCATAGGACGACAATAATCCGTACGCTCCATAGAGTTGGGATTTATGGCAGAGTGGCCAGAAGAAAGCCATTACTTTCAGCAAAAAACAAAATTGCACATTTTGAGTTTGCGAAAAGGCATATTGGAGACTCCCAAAATGTATGGAGGAAGGTGCTCTGGTCTGATGACACTAAAATTTAACTTTTCAGTCATCAAAGAAAATGCTCTATCTGGCGCAAACCAAACTCATCACATCACCCAAAGAATGTTTTTCAGCAGCCAGGACTGGGAAACTGGTGAGAGTTGAGGGAAAGATGGATGGTGCTAATTACAGGGATATTCTTGAGCAACACCTGTACTACTCTGTGCGTGATTTGAGGCTAGGACGAAGGTTCGCCTTCCAGCAGGACAATGACCCTAAGCACACTGCTAAAGCAACACTTGAGTGGTTTAAGGGGAAACATTTAAATGTGTTGGAATGGCCTAGTCAAAGCCCAGACCTGAATCCAATAGAAAATCTGTGGTCAGACTTAAAGATTGCTGTTCACAAGCGCAAACCATCCAACTTGAAGGAGCTGGAGCAGTTTTGCAAGGAGGAATGGGCAAAAATCCCAGTGGTAAGATGTGGCAAGCTCATAGAGACTTATCCAAAGCGACTTGGAGCTGTGATTGCCACAAAAGGTGGCTCTACAAAGTATTGACTTTAGGGGGTGAATATTTATGCACATTGACTTTTCCGTTATTTTGACCTAATTGTTGCTTGCTTCACAATAATAATAAAAAAAACATCTTCAATGTTGTGGACATGTTCTGTAAAATAAATGATGCAAATCCTCAAACAATCCATGTTAATTCCAGGTTGTGAGGCAACAAAACCTGAAAAATGCCAAGGGGGGTGAATACTTTTCCAAGGCACTGTATGTTTGCTAGAGTTGGGTGTATACATACACATGTATTTTTACATATAATTATGTGTGAGACTGTATTATTTGTAGACAATTAAATATGTATATGTCTTCTTTTAATCCAAGCAGGGCTCTGCCTTCCATGCTGTAAGCGAGCAGCCACAAATGCAGCCATATTAAATTCCAAGCCTGTAGTGGCAATGGCATATTCACAAAGCCTGCGGGCTTTACATTTGTTGGAGTTACAGAGCTATTACATTCAATCATGCCGTGACCTATGGGCCAGAGACGCAAGCCTGTAAACCCTGTTTTAATATGTAAGCAGTTCAGGGCTTGCTCATGCAAGCTCGTAGTTACTGATTATATAGGGCCAATAGGACGCCACTTTTAATACTCTCCTCCGTACACCATCTCCCCCCATCCCTGCCAACCATTTTATGCATAAAATTCAAACCATCTGCAATGAACTGTCCTCTCATTTGGCTCACATACTCCACCCTCTCAACTAACCAACAATACACTGTCTTCTCCCTTCCCCATTCTCACAACCACTATGAACTACTTTACCCCTGCAACAGAGGACGAAGTCTCCATCCTAATATCATCCTCTCACCTCACTGCCTGTCTTCTGGGTCCTATTCCATCTCAGCTCATTTCTCTCCTCTCTACCACACTCATCCCAGCTCTCACACACATCTTCAACCTTTCCCTAAATACTGGCATGTTTCAATCTTCTCTAAAACATGCCATAATTACACTCAATCCTAAGATACCCTCATCATGTTGCATCTAACTACAATCCTATCTCTCTACTTCCTCTGGCTTCCAAACTGCTGGAGCAGCTCATCTATAACCACCTTACCAGTTTTAGCTCCTCTAACTCCCTTCTGGACACCTTCCAATCTGGTTTTCGGCCCCAAAATTCCACAGAGAAAGCTCTCACAAAAGGCACCTATGACCTGCTCACTGCCAAGTCAAAAGGACACTTTTCCATTCTGCTACTTCTTGATCTCTCTGCCACCTTTGACACAGTTGACCATCCACTGTTACTCCATATTATTTCCTCCCTCTGCATTCAAAAAACACTGCTCTCTCGTGGTTCTCATCATACCTACAAGATTGATCATTTAGTATTTTTTTGTTTGACTCAATTAACAAAACACTACCATTTGTATTCTAGGGTAAAACAACAACAAAATAATGCAAGGGTTTTATGATGCCTTTACCTATGATCCCAGGTATCCAACAGGATTCCCTCAAACATGGGGGCCAGCAGACCCTGTGATTTGGGGTGGATGCCTATTAGCTCTATGGGAGTCCCTATAAACTCTTTTAGAGGCTTTAACTACATCAATGCAAATCCCTTGTCCTCTCATGGAGCTAAAAATGTAGTTCTTATGAAGAGGAACCAGCTGCTCTAACTAATTGATGGTTTCTGTGGGTTTCTGTCTATCTGTGCTAGGGATTCCCATGGAATAATATATGGGGAGCAGGAATTCATTTCTGGAATGTAGATGGAGGATTCCTTGGTAACTGGGCTCAAGCAAAGTGATTAAAAGGCTCTTCTCCACCACTCAGAAATACAGCTGGTACACTTGGATATTTTCAAGAGGAATAATGCACTTTATTGAAGCACACAGGGACGCATATTCATGGGCAAGTTGTGAATCTGGTACATACATTTTTGGCAGAGACTGAAAATGATCCAGTGATTTTGGTACATATTAGTACCAACGACAAAGTAAGTGAAAGATGGATTGTACTAAAAAAATATATTTTATTGAACCAGGGAACAACTTTGGGCAGAAACCTTAAATGTAGTATTTTCTGAGATACTACCAGTGAAATGTGCTAGTCCAAGGAGGCAAAATGAGCTTAGGGTGGTCACAACCGAGGATCTGCTTCAACTCCAAAACCTAATGCCTTTTGCTACTGGAGTTATACCCCGAGGGTTGTCTCATAACCCAACATGCAGATCAGGACCATCAGCGGGTAATCAGGACTACAGGATCAGCATAACCAGTACAATATGCTAGAAAGGGCATTTGAAGCCAATACTACATGCAGATCAAGTCCAGTTCTTCAATTAGGATTACAGCAAAGTTTCAGTATACAAAGGGTTAATAGGTCAGTAATTAAACACACAGCTCCTATGTGCCTCAAACAGAGCATCACTTTAATTGTCAATTCACCTCTTTTATAACATTCTTACATGCCAAACATCAAATAATAATTTGTTGAAGAAATAAGAATATACCCCATTTGACATCGTTTATTGATCTCCATGTTGTTCAAGATTTGCTCCAGGGAGTTAGAAAATTCATGTCTGCCTGCCCTATAAGTCCAGGGAATCATGACATCAGGATTTTCCAATTAGCTAGGGGTGCACCCTGTAGGGCAGCTGTGTGCGGCATGCTCGCTGGTAGAGGTGCTCGGTAGGTGACCTTCTGATTAGCTCAGCACTAATCCATATGTAAAACCCAAGCTTCAGTGTTCTCCTTTGGATTAAAGGAGGACCAATAATAACAGAGCCTGCTATGGAGTTTTCCATGGGGATTCCTCACCATCGAGTTATTTTGTAAAAATCCCTACACATGTTGATACTGATCCACAAAGGGTCTTTATGTCTCTAAGGGTGTTTGGCTATAAAGTATACAGTATGCTGTTGGGTACAAACTTTAAAGTAGTGAAGAATTGCACCTTAATGGAGAGGGGATTTGTGTGTTGGGGAGGCAATGGTAGAATGGTTGGGTGAGTTTTCAAACAAAGTAGGTGGGGGAGGGACTAGATAGAAGTAATGAGGTAAAATAACTACTCTTGGGGGAGAAGGGTCAGGGTTAGTATAGCCAACAGGGAGTTCATGGTATCTAAATAACATGCAGTAGTAAGTACTTGAAACCTGGAGAGCCATAGTAACCTAAAGTGTATGCTTACTAAAGCCAGATAGTTATTACTGAAACATAGGGCCCTATTAAATATACTGATTTGTAGTTCCAGAAGCCTGTAAAGGAGGTTGCAAAAGTTACAGCTATTAAATTGGCTTCCTTTAGCTACCGGCAAACCATCTGCGGGTTACATGCTGAAAATCCCTACGGGCTGTCAAAATCTGAACTCGACACAGCTAAGCCTTTGATCTTTCAAGCCTGTAAATATTACAATCACTATTAAATTGCTACAAGTCCTCAAGCCCGCAATTGTTTTCACTCCTGTAAATTGTAAATGGCAAATGTACTCAAAAATTCTACGGGTAGTAGAGAGTACCCACAAGTGGGTTAAACTCCTGCCCGCAGTACTGTAAAAGCAAATATAAGCACACTACTGTATTTTAAATTCATGGGAAAGTGATGAAAGGTATTAAAACTAATAGCCCAACATTCTCAAGCTCGCAAATCTGCAATATATTTTTTTTTTAATGTTTAATTTTCGTGATATATCGATCCCGACAATCAATTTGTTAATACATATAATAGAACTCGCATTGACTAGAATATTATATTAATTGATTTTTTCATATTGCATTATTTCTGGAATGCGGGTCTGATCGCAACTCGGACTTTAAACCTGTAAGGGATTGAAATTTAACCTTCATGTTTTAGTAACATAATGATGACGGTCTCTTTTACCATTGGCTCCGTCTAAACCCGTAGCTATGGGTTTAAATAATTAATCATGTTCACATCCCGGAAATGCTACGTGGCTCAGCACGGTTTACTGATTTGGATTCCGGCTTCTGGATGTCCTTGCGGGTTTTTCTAATTTAATTGCTCTGTAACTCTTTCAAATTTCTAGCCCGCAGACATACAGGATGTACTAATTGAATTTTATAGGACCCATAGTCTTGATTCTCAAGACTGGACAGTTCATTTGAATGGTTATTAACTATTTAGGTGAGGTTGGGGCAAAATCAGATTTAACCCCAAAGTCAGAAAAGAGCTTTATGGTGGAACCAATCTTAATGTTGAAGCCTTGTGAGTAGAAATAAATTGTGAAGGAACAAATCCTAATAAAAGTGGTAGGAACACCAGAATATAAATGAACGTCAGGACTTGTAATTATTGCTACAGCTATACAGTATATAGACTGGGACAAAGAAATGGCTTGTAAAAATAAAGAGAATAAAAGAAAAGACAATGCCTGTCCTTAGCACATGTCGGGGGGGGGGGGTTAAATCCTATAAGATGTGTGATGGGGTGTGTGATGGGTACAGTGCAAGGTGTTAAGGGGTGTAACTGTGTGAGGAGTGAGTTGCGTGTGAGCATGTGAGGGTTAAGAAAGTAGGAAGTATGAATGAATGCTGCACAAGGGGGGGGGTGAGGGGTGAGGTTGGGTCATGAGAAGGGGGTAATTGTGAGTGTAAGTCTACTGATGGTACGGAGAGGGGGAACTAAGTGAGGGGGGCTGTATATAAGTGATGGAAGGGCTGTGGCGGTGTGTGTGAGGGTGATTCAGTAAATGTATAAGGGAGTGAGTACTGTGAGGAGGGGGTATGTCAGCAAGTCCAGTCAGAGGGTGTTAGTGTGAGTGGTAGCGACGTCCTTAGCGCACTTTTGATGGCGTCCATTTTTTAACAGCGTGCTGCTGTCGTTACGCTGATGTCACCGTCCTGTAGTCGGCGCGCAATTGTAGTTTGCGCAAAGGTCGGGGTGCCGATCTGTTGGATAAAATTAGGTTGTGAGGATATCTATATTGCAGTGTTATCTGTGTTACTTAAGCTACCACTGTTATCTGCTCTTGCATCACCAGGTTACGGTGCCACTTGCTACCAATGCTGTACCTATGTATGCCGCCCATGTCTGTTGTTGTTATCACCCTTCTCCGATGCTATCCAGAATTGTTGGAGTTCTTATATATTGCCATTGGAGTCCCATTTCCTAGCATTACTGATTTCTAATCAATAGTTTTTGAGTGGTCTGCCAAACTTTCCTGACTAATTTGTTTTCAATGATTAATCCTGAAGCTGTTGTGTTTACTAGTCTGTGAGTCTGATCTCAGATGTACCACTAAGGTTTAGTCTGCCATTATTTCAGCCTGATATGTTATTGCTCCTACAATGGATATCTCATAAAACATCTTCTCAATTGTTTGTGTTTTGTGTTAAAAGTTTGTCTTATCTCTAATAGTTATATTAATGCCTTAAATTGTAAATAGGAAAGACAATTAATTACTAAAACATAAAATGGTAGCTCCCACATCCTGCATTAGTCTGAAGCATAATTGCTATATAAAAAGATAATATATCAGAAACACATATTGCCTATTTAAGTACTGTTCTTTTAAAAATGTATTTTAAGTATTTAAGGCAAAAACACTTCACCATATCTCCAGACAGGACAAATAAGGAGTTATTGGAGGAGTGATCAGGATGAATGGAGGAAACCTTCTATCATCACTAATCATTGAAGGATCATATTTCTCTAAACAAGTAGCTACAAGAAGACTGAGAGTGAGACTGAGCCCTAAAATCTTTGCACCCATCAGGTTACCCAGCCTATCAAGCCAGTGGTAGAAGGTAGAGAGAAGCACAGGCAAGAGGCAGAGGCAAAAACACAAGTGCAAAGGACAATCTGGTGACTTAGACAGGTGACATACAAGGGAGGTCATGGTACAAGCACGAGATTGGAGATTCCAGAGACCAGTGTGAGATACCAGTTTGGAGAGTAGTCACTCAATAAAAATATCTGTATGCTATAGCCAAAGGGCCACAGCAGAAAATAGAATCAGCATAACACAGGGATATAGCAAGGGGCAAAAAATGAGTGCAGTTGCTTGTATCTTCAGTATATGACAAATGGCATGAGGGGTATGTCAAGTGAGAGACATCATGGACACGTCAGTTGACACATAAATATTAATAAGTCTCACAAAGCTTTAAAAAGATACCTTAGTTCACTGCATAATAAATGCAGGCAGAAAGGGATGTGCGCCCAAAGAAGCTCTGCCAAAGAACTAGAGGAATTAAATTCTATTTTTTTTCTAAATGATAAATAAACTAATGGATTAGAGAACATTAGAAAAACATAAGTGAATATGAAGATTTCGTATATACAAAACTATATATTATTAGTTGTATTTTTATTATTATTATTATTATTATTATTTTAAAATATTTATTAATAAGATACAAAACAATGAAATATGGTGCAGTTTTTTTGTTATACTTTTATCTAATAATTCTGCCCAAAATGCTGATTTCATTTAAGCACGTTAAGCTAATACGCAAATCCTTCAAATACTTATATTTTTATATTTTACCCAGTATTCATGCGGTAGCTCATTTTGAGGAAAATTCTGAGAGTGTTGTTTAAAAGAACTGTTTATTTAATAACATAAAATAAGAGAAATCTAGTAGCTCCTAGTAATAAAATAAAAGTTATGCCCCTTAGTCTGCATGTTAATATGACATTTCATTTACAGGTTTCTGGGTTGGAATGTGTTTATTTTACAGATTTTTGGTACAGTTTGTGTATAAGTCAGTGGGCCCGTGGGTATTACTCTTCATGCACTGCTGTTGTACTTTCCTTTTGTTACCTGGAAGGTTTGTTTTTTTGCTCACTCATTTGCATTATTAAACTGTTCATGTGCTGGCTGCCTTGGAAGAGAGACTTACTACTGTAATCCCGGCATCATGTGAACAGGATCATTTTATCTTCTATACACAATGTGTAAATTAGTAAAACAGAATTGTTACCTATAAAAAAATGAAGGCATAATATATATTTGGATTTTCTATCACATTGCCAACGTTTCAAGTGATTTTTTTCTTTATTTTCTGATGTTTTGCTGTTTGTTTTTTGTTTCATTAATGCATGTTATTATTTATGTTTTTTTTCCATGTAACATTTATATAATGCATACATACTTACATACATGTGCCTCTTACATTTATGACCTTGTGCATTCACCACAGATTTAATGATTAACTAAACTGTAAATGTCACTGCTAAAACTGGAGAGTTTCCAGGAATAGTTGAGCAGCATGAGAACATGGGCCTCATTCAATTGACACTTTTGTAAATTTATACACACATACATGGGCCTTCAGGTGTTTTTTTTTAATAGATGTTTATATGCATTTTATTGACTTAAGAATTCATTATTGCCAATAAGTAATATTTTGCAGAATATGTAGCAGTATTAAGAGTGATTTTAATCCATGTGTCTGAGACACCCCTCATTATTTAGTATTTTTCTTACTAAAGCCACTGTACCTATGATCTCTAAGTGTGTAAGTTTTACATCTTTCTCCTCTCAGTATACTATTTCCTAAATTACCTCCTTTCAGTGTGTTTCCTCCTGCCGGTGTAATTCAGCTAAATATAACTGATAGAAAAGAAGTGAAAACTTACCAAATACAAATGGGGTCTTCAGATTTTAATTTCCAATATATCGTATTGACAGACATCACTCCGCCAATTATAACATCTCCATCTTTCTTATATTCAATTTCCTCTGCACATCTCACAGTACTCAGATTACAAGATGCCGGCAGGGAATGACGAATATCCGATGAGCAAGGGATCAATAACAGGACAAGCAGACCGAATATAATCAGGAATGATGTCATTATAAGAAATAAAATCCATTTCTCTCAGAATATAAAAAGTAGAATATAATACATTTTTCATCTGTAAATACTAAATGCCTCTGTGCGACATGCACAATGACAGCCTTATATCTCTAGATGTGTTTATATATATAGGTACCAGTGTGCGCACATATATAGAGAGAGATAGAAACTATTTTCTCTACCTGTGCCCCTTTGCGTGCCTTTTCTATTTTCTTATCCTCACACCTTTTGCATTGCGAACATTATGATAATATATAATTACACACATTTCTTAGTCTCACATAAAGCATATTCTAAATCTGTAACTAACAGATGTGTAATATTCCAAATAGTTGAATATGTTCTAGAATATTTGAATCAACCATTGTTTATTATTTAATAAATTACTTTATAATTAATTAACTTGAAGCCATTTTGTTAAACTACAGGTAAGTCATGAACTTGAATCAAAAACTATAATGTCTAAGAAGGATTGCCAAGAGAACATTTCCTATCCTTTCATCATTCATGATAATACTTGTGAGGTTGGTCTATATAATTTATGCGTGTGCCATAAACAGGCAAACACTGGGATGGGTCAGGACACATTAGGGTCAAGTGGGATTGTGGGAATGCTTCAATTTGGAAGTGTCAGGGGTAAGGACCTTTGTCCCAAATCCCAGAACTTTAGACTTTTGTGAATGGTGACTGGACTCTTACGTACACTAGCCACATGGACCAGATGGACTAAGGCTATTATAATGGCCATGAAGACATTTTCTAATGAAAGACTATGGGCCTTATTCAATTGAGCAATTGTTCGTTACCAGAGCTTGCAATCTAGCCTGTAAACTAATTTTCTATTCAGTTGGCGTATTTTAGCTTATTACAAACGATTTGCAGTTACAGCCTGAAAATCCCTGTGGTTGTCAAAATCGTAACTCCAACCGAGCTAAATTTTGATCTTTCAATGCTTGTAAATGTTACAATCTCGAATCGCTATTCAATTGCTACAATTTCTTAAGCCCTCAATTATTTTCACACCCGTAAATGGCAAATGTAGAAGAAAATCCAACGAGTATCAGCTAGGACTCCCAAGGGGTTTAACACCTGATCGTAGCACTGTAAATGCAAATAAAAAATCAATACTGCACTTTAAAGATGGGGAAAGCAATGAAAGACATTAGAATTAATTTTACAACAATCTCAAGCTCACAAATCTGCAATAAGAAAAAAAAAAATTTCACGTTTCATTTCCGAGTTAATACATATCAGGTTACCCACATGGACTAGAACATTTCATTCATTGATTTTTTTTTTTTTGTACATTGCCTGATTGCGAGCACGATCGCATATCAGAATTCTAAACGTTAATTGATTGACGTATAACCTCCATGTTTTAATGATGTCATGATGACGGTCTCATTTACTATTTTCTAAATTGTTAGTTATGGCCTTGCTTAACTGATCATGATCACGCTCTGAAATGCTACTTACAATTGCATGGTTTAGGCTTTTGGCCAGGTAGATGTAGGCTTGTTCAATTGAATTCCTCTGTAACTGTTGCAATTGAATAAGGCCCTAGATTTCTTGTTAGGGATATAGGACCTAAAGTTGATTGTCAACCTGATGAAATTCTTCAAGGTCCCCCAAAGGCTCTGGTTATATGTCCTGAAACACCAAGAGAAATTTCCACCAAATCCCCCAGCACAGTAAATCATGAGGGTGACATGTACTACATTGGCTAGCTGGCACATCGCCGCTAGCCAATACTGTCATTTGTGACCACAAGTTCGCCAGGCTTGAAGATTGAGGTGCTGCATTGGAGGTCATCCAAGCCTTGGACTCCAGGCTTGAATGACCCTCAAGGCAGTAGCCCATTCTCCAAATCCGGCAGACTTGTGGCCACAAATTACATTATATGCTAGCGGTGATGTGCCAACTAGCCAATGTAGTACATGTCATCCTCATGTCCCCCCTAATGTCCCCTAACAATTACAGTACTGTACAGTGCTGCATTGAATATATATTTAACCCTAAATATACCCAAGCCCATATGAGTCCCGCCGTGGCTCCTTAAAGGGACCACGGCACACTAATGGTTACCCGAAGCTGCGGGGTACTGTAAGTACCGCTGTGACAACTAACATTAACCCCCCATGCTTCGGGGTCCCCATCGGGACCCCTGGAGCATCCCCACATTAACCCTTGCAGCAGGGGTCCCAACCAGGGCCCCCGCTGCATTAAAAATTCAAATTTCCCGCCGCATGGATCCTTAAAGGACCTTAAAGGTCCTTAAAGAACCTGCGATCAAAAAAACGATTAACCCGTGCTGCAGGAGTACTATAAGTACCCCCTGGGCACCTAAAATAACCCCATCACACAAAATTAACCCCATCACTCAGTCCAATAGGGGTCTATATTACCTATATTTTCAGACTATAACTTCAGGTACACAAACTACTGCACCCCACCCCCATATACCCTTTGTATGTATTTTCTTTGGAGGTGCGTAATTTTTTTTAATTTTTTTGTGGAGGGGGTTTGTGTAATGTTCTTTTTTTATTTTTTGTAGTGGGGGTTTGTAATGTTTTTTTTTGTAACAGTTTTTTTTATTTTTTTGTAATTAGTGAGGTGGGGCATTTAATAGGGGGTTAGGTAGGTAGTGTAGGTGTTAATAGGTTAGGTGTTAGGTAAGTAGGTGTTAGTAGGTTAGGGTTGAGGGGGGTTGTTTAGTTTTAGTGGTTTATTGGGGGTAGAATAGTGTAGTGTAGTGTTTGCTACTAATCTGCTGATTTTCCCTTTGATAGCACAAATCTTGCTGCTGTCACTAGTTTGTCAAGATTAGAGACCAGCTGAACGGCAAGTAAATAGGCAAATAACAGTTAGGTCCTCTCCTCGTTATATTGTATCTAGGAATTCCTTGGAAGGAGGTTTTAATTCACGGTTTTAATTAATTCTTTTCAGAATTTAATTCACAGTTTTAATTCATTCTGTTGCAGAATTTTTAGGTATCTGTAATATTAGGATAACATTCTGCTCCCATTCCTCTGAGCTGATGAGTCAATAAGCACTTAGTCTCATGTAAAACTAACTTTCACTGTTGCCATGACAATTCACAACATCACAGCACATCACTTCAATATTCTCCACTATCTAAGCTCTCATCACAGTATTTTTTTCTGAAAAGCACTAATTTCTGTAATTCTTGAGGGCATGCTCATAAAGTAAATTCTACCATCTGTGTGTATGGGCATATGGACACAGATCTAATATTACATAGTTACATAGTTACATAGGGCCTCATTCTATTATCGGCCGTAGGAGCTGCGGGGCCGCAAGCTATTCGGCTATTCTATTCCCCTCCGGCCGGGAGTTCCAGCAGGCTTGCGGCCGGCGCCTTGCTATCCCTTGCGGCCGCTCGCGCCGGAGGAAAGCCTTTGATCTAAAACGGCTGCAAGAGAATCGGCCGCAAGAAAATCCCGGTTGCTATTCTATTGCTCCGGGAACCCTCTCTGCAAGGCTAAAACCGAGCCGCAGCTTACTTGCAGCAAAAAGGTCCCGCTAGCACCAATTAAGAACATAAAATAATAAAGCCATCCTGCACTCTGAGGAGACTATAAAGTGATTTTAGGTGTTAGCAAAAATAGCACAACATTCCCCTATACTCAAATCCGTAAATAATTTATTTTTTTTATATAAGTCAAATATCCATGTAAAAAGTCCAGAGGGCTTGGAGCACCTCAGACACGCCCACTCTGCGGCCGGAAAATAAACAGTTAATGTAAACTCGGGTTTGGGCTGATGTGCAAGCTTTAGAGGGGGTTACTATTAATCCTCGTGTCCCCCAATATGATCCCTAGCATTTACAGAGCTGTACAGTGCTGTCTTGAATTTATTTTTGACTTTAAAGATTTTGGAGCTTACGGCTGGTTGCAAGATATACGGCCGGCCGTAAGAGGAGATCCTTGCGGGCCGTTTAATAGAATTGCAAGGTAACGGAACCCCCGCAAGGAATCGCAGCCTTGCGGCCGTTTTACGGCCAATAATAGAATGAGGCCCATAGTAATTAAGGTTGAAAAAAGACTTTCAGTGCATCAAGTTCAACCTTTTAAGATCTCCTCTGATCTGCAATATGCGGATTAAATATTAATTAATTAGTTGTTAATTAATTGTTAATCAATTATTTATTTATTTATTTATTTTATTAATTAAACCACAGGAAGAAAAAACAGGAGAAAAAAAAAAGTCTCAAAGGAAAAAAAAAATGAATTCCTTCCTGACCCCGGCGATTGGATTTCTCCCTGGATCAATACTGTCTCTCGAATTATCCATGATAACCCTGAATTCCCTTTTCAATTAGAAATAAATCCAGTCCCCTTTTAAAGTTATCTATCGAATCCGCTGTCACCACCTCCTCTGGTAGAGAATTCCACAGATTAACCAGCCTTACTGTTAAGAACCCTTTTCTTTCTTTAAGGTGGAATCTTTTTACTTCTAACCTCAAGGGATGTCCTCTTGTCAGCTGAAAATCTCTTGGCACGAAAAGCTCCCTTCACAAATCTTTATATTGACCCGGGATGTATTTATATAAGGTAATCATATCTCCTCTTAGATACCTTTTTTCTAGAGAAAATAAGTTTCATTTGGTTAGTCTTTCTTCATAACTTCATGCCCCTACATTCCCCTTATTAGTTTTGTTGCTGCTGCTTGGCATTGAGCACTGTTACCTAGGTGTTTGTCCACAAGTACTCCCAAATCCCATTCAATATCCCATTAAGATTATAAATTGCATGGCTATTTTTCCTTCCCAGATGCATAACTTTACATTTATTCATATTAAATCTCATCTGCCATTTAGATGCCCATTCCTCAATTCTATGTAAATACCTTTGGAGGGAAAGCACATCATTATCTGATTTAATTACCTTGCACAACTTCATGTCATCAGCGAAAATGGAGACACCACACTCCAATCCTACCTCTAAGTCATTAATAAATATGTTAAAAAGGATATTCTGTCTGTATTGCTCCAGAAGTTATATGAAATAATTTAAACATTCATCTGTTTAATTTTTATTGCTTAGGTATTACCCCAGAAACTCTCACTGGAATAGACCTGTTTTTGTTTTCAGAAGCAGTATTAGTATAACCAATGTCTTGTATCTCACCTAGTGGTCTGCTACCTACAGAATAAGGACATAATAAATAAATAGCAAAAGCCATGCTTTATTGGGTATTATCATTTATTTGATGCAGAGAGGATAGTGAAAACATAGAGCTGTGGCTTCCTTGTAAACAGATTCTATAATGGTCATTTTATTTAGTTTATCATGCTGTAATTCAGTTGGTGCAGGGGGCTCTTTTGCAGTGTGAAGTATAATCCCAAGTGTATAGGCCTTGGCACTTCTTAGCAGTGTGAGTTGTTAGCAGGGCTTGCAACAGATCCACCCATCTGGGCTGGAGTGCATTTGAATGCACATTTAAAAAATCAAAACCATTGACCTACCCAAACAACTCTCCTAAACAGTTAATCCAGTAAGTCTATTGGGAGTTGACAACATACTCATTAGTGCTAATGGTAATGCATTTGATTCACTCACCAAACCTACTCAAAAGGGGAAACCCTGGGATTCCCTTCTCTAGTGCACATATGGGAACCTCAGATTTCCCCTCCTTCCACAAGCTAATGGGAACACCATTAAAACATAACCATGTTGGTCAGACATATTTCAATCAAGTAAATCGAGTAGTAGCCGTGCCCCAACTCATTTATGATTCAATTATTATAACCAAAAAATTCTGACTGGCTAGACATTTACCCATGCATAAATGAGCAGGGACATGGCTGTTACATAATTCTGATTGACTGCAATATGTGACATGTATTTCAACCAATTGTAAGCCACCAAAATTTAAGAAAGAAAATAGCATCAAGAATCATTTGCAGTTGCAGAGATCCTATTAAGAAGATCTCGATTACAAAAGTATTTTTATAGAGCAGGCAGTTTTTTGGTGGATGCCCCATTTGATGGTCGAGAAATTTAAGACCAATGGCTTCAATCAAGAAAGTAGAGGGCAAGACTCTTTAACCAACATGGGTATCATGCTTCTACAGGGCAGAAGATTGAGGACCAGGGAATAGTAGATCATTACAGGGTAGGTATATTTTTTAATGTTAAGTTGAATGGGGGCTATATTGAGCCTCATGGATGAAGAGGTTAATTTTAGGTGCAATGGGTATCCATATGAACCCCTATGACACATAGGGGTTACTATTAGTTACCATGGATTCCTTTGAGGGTCCCCATTGTATGGAGTTAACTTAAGGTGACACAAAATTCCACAGAGGTCCTTAAAGGACATTTGTTTCAAGGGGTTAATATGTAAATGCCCCTGAGGACCTTTAAAGACCTCTGTGACATTGAAATAATAGTATGAACCTTAATGACCTCTGTAGCAGTGGATTAACTGTTACCACCATGGAAATAGTTAGATGAAGGGGATCAGTGGTTATTAGGAGGAAGGTGAGATCTCTGGCTTTCTTTCAGTGTGTGGTAGGAGGGGATGCCTGAGTTCTCCCATTTAGTATAGGTTTTGAGGGAAATCCTGTGGATCCCTGGGCTCATAGGAGGTTGGGGTATCTTAGGCAATTAACATCACCCTTATGATACTGGTTGACATAACTAACAACTGGAACTTCCAAGTCATTCTTAATAGACCCAATATGTTTTATTATTAATATACAGTATAACTCCAGCTGATCTACAGTTGACCAAATATGTAATTGTTTGTGATTCATGTCATAAAGAGCAATGGCCTTACAGGTTTTTTAGTGTACATTTGATTGTCTGATCCAGCCAAAATAATTTCCTAACAGGTTGAAAGTGGCTTCAGGTAAGAATATCTTTAAGGTTAGGTGATCTACAGAAAGAAATTGGGATTGAGGTCATCCCTAATGTCCTTATCAATTTCTAAGATGTTCCTGTGTTTAGATAGGACATCATGAACTCTATCTCACTTATCACCAAACATAAGTATTTAATAAATTCATCTGAAGCAATATTTCCTTTGTTAACAATTTAACAATACTCATTTTACAGATCAATTAGGATATCCCCTATCTTATTTTTTTTTTTGGGGGGGGGCTTCAAGTTTAAACTCATAAGTACTATCATTTTTTGGAGATGCAGATGTTAGATTACAGGGAGTGTAACTGAGTCTCAGAAAAGAGGTATCCCAGTAACCACAGCTCATTTTAACAAATATTTTAATTAATAATTTTCACAGTTCCAGTATCACTAGTTATAAATAGCAGTGTTTGTTTCCCTTTATCACATACATCCAATGGGCCTCATTCTATTAGCGGCCGTAAATCGGCCGTAAGGCTGCGATTCCTTGCGGGGGTTCTGTTAACTCGCGATTCTATTATACGGCCCCGCAAGGATCTCCTTTTACGGCCGGCCGCATATCTTGGAACCGGCCGTAATCTGTGAAATATAAAAACACAAAAATAAATTCAAGCCTGCAATGTACAGCTCTGTAAATGCTAGGGATCATATTGGGGGACATGAGGATTAAAAGGAACCCACTCTCAAGCTTGCACATCTGCCCAAACCCGAGTTCAAATTAACTGTTTATTTTCCGGCTGCGGCGTGGGCGGGTCTGAGGTGCTCCAAGCCCTCTGGACTTTTTACATGTATATATTACGGATATTAAAAATTAAATATTTTACGGATTTGAGTACAGGATAATTATGTGCTATTTTTTCTAACACCTAAAATCCCTTTATAGTCTTCTCAAAGTGCAGGATGGCTTTATTTGAGCTATTTTATGTGCTTAATTGGTGCTAGCGAGACCTCTTTCCTGCAAGTAAGCTGCGGCTCGCTTTTAGCCTTGCAGAGAGGTTTCCCGGAGGAATTGAATTGCAAAACTTTTGCGGCCGTTTTAGATCAAAGGCTTTCCTCTTGCGCGATCGGCCACAAGAGATAGCAAGGCACCGGCCGCAAGCCTGCCGGAGCCTCCGGCCGTAAGGGAATAGAATAGCCGAATAGCTTGCGGCCGGTCCTTGCGGCCCCGCAACGGCTGCGGCCGCTAATAGAATGAGGCCCAATGTGTTTTTCTGTTCTCATGGTCAGCTGATAATTGAATTTCTTCATTAACTTTACTTTTAAAGACATTTTAATAAGTTTGTCAATACTTTGCTCCATAGTAATGTAATTTTGCATGACAGCAGCCACATCAACTATTGCTATCTCTATATAGACTCTCCACGTAATAAATAAATCGTCATATTCCTGACTGGCCAAAGGTGTTCATTTCTGTTTCAAAATTACCTTCTTTCTCAATTTGCTTATTTAAGATAGTACAGTAAACTTGCAATTTATTTATTTCCATAAAACCATTGTTATACCAAAGCTTTTCTCATAAGAATAAGAATATTTTATAGGTTCATTTTCTATTTGCAAAGAGAAACAAGTAATAATAGAGCACTCGCTAAAATCTTTACTCTCAGATGCGTTAGTTGTTAATTTACAACTTAAAAAAAAAGGTTTACATGGTTGCAAATACAATCATCAAAATTTGCAACTGGAAATTTATTTTCTTTATTTTTCTTTCATTTTTAAAGCAGTTTAAATTAGAAACTATTTTCATTTTCTTTTGATCAAGCAGGGTAATAATTATCAATCAAAATGTCTCAGAATATATTTACTGTTAAAAGTTGTCAGCTTTCCATATCTGAATATGGTCTAATAACTCTTTATTTCCAGGATACTGTAAAAATGTGTTTCTGATTTTGTAGAATTTTTTGTAAAGTGATCCTCCAAGTAGCTTCTCAGCAGCCTTGGATGCTCCATGTCTTATAACTTTTAAACCTACTTTCATCCCAAATTTCACAATTTTTTTCATGTTTTGTGATATAGGCAATTACATAACTAGCAGCTAATGAATTATCTCAAATAAACTGCATCTCAATATTGTTTTTTTTCTGAAGGTAAAATAATGTCTAATTGCTAAAAATAAGTATTGTATTTGACTAGTTGCATTTATTTTGCGTAGAAGTCCAACAACATCAACTATTACCAGTTTTTACAAAATGTTCTAAGGCAGTAACAATTATACTTGTGTATTTGGAAACATTATACCAATGAGAAGAGAGTTAGATTATTAAATGTATTTATATTTATACATTTTTATGAAGAGGGGGACCAGCTGGACCAGCCAATGAATGGATCCCACTGGTTAGGCCCTCTCCCCTGCAGGTTTCTATACATGGTGCTATGGATGTCACTGGTAGGTGGCTGCATAAGGTTTTGGAGAGTATGCATGCGGTGTTCCTTTGTAGCTGGACTAGAACAATTGTATCTACAGCTCTTTTCCACCATTCAGAAATATAGCTGATAGCCTTGTATACTTTCAAAAGTGGTAATGCAATTTATTGAAACACACAGGAATACATGGTAGAACAAAAAGATCCGCAAATTATTTTTGCAGCAGGCGCTCCATTCACTAGCTCTGCCACTGCTTTGAACTATATACTTTTTTTTATTGGAATAAGAATAATAAGTACCAAAAAACCCAAAGGCTTAAATGTAGTATTTACTTTTCTTCCATTTATTTAAAATATACTCAAGAGAATCATGTAATTTACAAGACTGATACTATGCTTTGAGTGTAATTATATGCAATATATCATAGTTAAGAACTATAAAATTAACATATATCATAATTTATGATTAATTAAATTTTTTGAAATCAATCTAAATTCATGAATTATTAACATATCAATGGGAAAATATTTTAGAATCTACTAGACAGGTAAATAGATATATATTACGGTATATCAAGGTATAACATAAAATAAATTCATGAGATATAATCACATATATAGTTGTGAGCGTACGAGTTGTTGCTAACGCTGCGGGCTCGCACAGCGAGCCCGCGGCCCTCGCAAAGCGAGGGCCGTGGCTCGCGTTTCGCGAGCCCGCGGCCCTCGCAAAGCGAGGGCACTGTGCCAGGTTCTCAGTTGCTGGCTTGGAGCGCCGCAGGCGCTCCATGCCAGCACCTGAGGACCTCGCAAAGCGAGGGCTTCAGTTGCAGCAACTGCGACCCTTGCAAAATTCACAACACAAATTCCCAACCAAAGAACTGCGAATCTCGCAAAGTTCACGTCGCAACCCAAAGAGCACGACACACACATTACGACACTCGCAAACAACATACGACACACGGTTACACACATTACGGCCTCGCAACACTCGGACGCAACTCGCGAACATTACAAAATTAAAAACACAATACATACACACAGCACATACATAAAAACCTTACCTACACCAAGAGGGATCACCCAGGACCTCAAAAATGCAACTTACAACTTAATTACACTCAAAATAAAAAAGTTTAGACACTAAATAATTTGCTAAGCGACACAAAAAATGGCAGACGAATAAAACGAAAACGAGGCCTCACACGCAAACACCATACGAGACACGTTAACACACATTGCGACCTCGCAAACATCGGACGCAACACGCCGACATACAAACATTTAAAACTTAAGAAATACACACAACAAACACATAAGAAGCTTACCTACAGCAAGAGGAACCATCCAGCACCTCAAAAAAACAAGTTACATCTACATTTAAATCAAAATAAAACACTTTAGACACTAATACCATCGCTAAGCGAGAGAAAAAATGGCCGACGAACAAAACGAAAACGAGGCTCCAGACGTAACTACACTACACTTACTCGCAATAATGAAACACATACTATGCGGAACGTATCACAATCATATTAAACACCATTTTGAACAGTAATACGCAGAAAATGGCGGATGGAACGCAAATTGTAAGCTGGAACGCAAATAGCGCATGCGTATTGCGTTCTAACGGTCTCACTTTCCAGAACTTTCTACAAGTTTATAAATACTGCCTATTTCACACAAAAAAAAATACATTTCTCCTCAGGTGATGAACGGAGTGACTTCTGAGATAACTGCTGCTTTTACTTGAGAAGACAATTCTTTACTAATTTACTACTTTACACTGTGCAAATTACAACTGAGAGGTAAGCTATAATATATTACATTTTATTATCAGGACAGGTCAAACAAATAAAAAAATAAACTAGGATTTATGTAGTGACATATATGGCACATTTATGTGTATAGGCCCACAAAAAAAATACGGTTCATTTAACAAAACAACAAAAAAACATAATTCAATATCAAAAAGAGGTTTATGTATAGTGACATGTGACACGCACATATATGTCTATAATGTATAGTGACATCTGACACGCACATATATGTCTATAATGTATAGTGACATCTGACACGCACATATATGTCTATAATGTATAGTGACATCTGACACGCACATATGTATAGAATGTATAGTGACATGTGACACGCACATTTATGTGTATTGCCCCTGCATACTGACATGTGACACGGACATATATGTGTATCATGTATATTGACATGTGACACACACATTTATGTGTATTGCCCCTTCATAGTGACATGTGACACGGACATATATGTTTATCATGTATATTGACATGTGACACGCACATTTATGTGTATTGCCACTGCAACAAAATTAGCTTAAAACAAAATCATTAAACAACTACATTTAAATGACATTATATGTCATGTATACTGATATGTGACAAGCACATATATGTGTATCATCTATAGTTACATCTCACACACAGACATTTATGTGTGTTGGAAAAAATATATATAAGGTTAATTTAACAATTTAAATATGATTCCTGTATAGTGATATGTAACATGCACATAAAATAATTACATTAAACTATGGAATGTGCTTCATGTATGTGACATATGTGTGTAGCCCCCACCAAAAAATAAGGTCAATTGAAAATAATTACAGAAGTATATTTAAATGACATTAATTTAGTGCAATTCAATAGATAATATAAAGCTGAATCTTTCTACTTTTTTTAATATTCAAACAGACTCTGCATCAACAGCGTCACTCAACAATTTGCACCGTGCACTGTGAAGCACAATCCCTTTTAAAGAACACCAACAAAGAAGAAGAGGTAAGATACAACAAGACATTACATGCTCAAAAGGCCATGCTTTGCTAGATGAAAAATTATAAATATACAAATAACTATTTCATTTTCTTTTTCAAACAGACACTACAAGAAGACCGGCGGATTAAGATTGGCAGGAGGGGACCCTCTGTCATTCGACACTTCAATCAAGGTAAAGTATTAAGTATAAAAAAGAAAGAACCATGAGCCTCATTCAATTGCGACTTGCTCAATTGAATAGGGCTCTATATAAGCACATAACATATTTTTTATACAGAACTTTTTAGTTACTGAACTTCTAACCACAATCAAGGTCTTCAATAACTAAAAACTTCGCTCAATAAATATGTTATGTGCTTATATAGAACCCTCTTCAATTGGCAAAATTGCAATTCAATGAGGACCTATATATGTTTAATGGCCAAGGGCCTCACTCAAATGTCATTTGCCCATTTCAATAGGGCTCTATATAAGCACAGAGCATATTTTCTAAAGGAACTTTTCATTTAGTGAACACGTTGCTTTTGGATACAAGTTCACTAAATACAAAATTCGGTAAAAAAATATGCTCTGTGGTGATATTGTGCTCTATTCCATTGGCCAAAACACAATTGAATGAGGAGCTGACAATATAACAAATGCAGCAACCAAAGGCCCTCATTCAATTGCTATTTTGGACAATTTCATATGGCTATAAATAAGCACTTTTAAGCCCTTATTCAATTGCCATTTTGCTAATTCTATAGGGATCCAAATAATCACATAACATATATTTTTTAAAGAACTTTTTCGTTAGTGAAAACCTTGCTTTTGGATAGATGCTTAATAACTAAAAACTTCTTTAACAAATATATGTGATGTGCTTATTTAGAACGTTATTCAATTTTCAAAATTGCAATTCAATGACGGCCTTAGAGTACTATTACATTGTAAAAAATGCTATTCAATGAGGGGCAAAATATGCAACATATGGTACACACAAAGGCCCTCATTCAATTGCAATTTGCCAAATTGAATAGGGCTCTAAATAAGAACATAACATTTTTTTTTTAAGAAGTTTTTAGTTAATAAAAATCTATCCAAAAGAAAGTTTTTCACTGACTAAAAACTTCTTTTAAAAAATATGCTATGTGCTTATTTAGGGCACGATTCAATTAGCCAAATCGCAATTGAATGAGACTTAAACTGCTACACACAAAACAGAATTGGAACAAACTCACACAAACACATAGCAAAATAAATTAACTTTCTTATTCAATGTTTAACAACCTATAAGCATAAAAAAAAAGCATAAATAAGCATAACAAAAGTGTTGCGCACCTAATAAGATTGTACAAAAAATCACACAAACACATAGGAAACTACATTAACATTCTTCTTTAATGTTTAACAACCTATAACCAGTACAATCAAGAATAAATAACTTTTGCACAAGTGGTGCGCACAAAACAGGATTGTAAAAAACTAACACAAACACATAGCAAACTGCATTAATTATATTATTTCATGTTTCACAAACTATAACCATCCCAATAAAGGTTAAATAAGTATACCACAAGTGGTGCGCACAATTAGGATTGTACAAAAACAGAAACACATAGCAAAATAAATTCATAATCTTATTTAATATATCACAACCCACAAGCCTTACTAAGAACCTTAAATAAGAATAACAAAAGTCGTGGGATTGTACAGAAAGTAAAAAATAAAAAAAAATATAAAAAAATAACCATAACTGATACAATACAGACAAATTCATACATTTTTTACTTATTTAAAAGACATTTCACTCAAACAACATTTTCTATTTTATATTACAACAGATACTGCGTGAAGACAATCGGACGAGGACTTTCTCCACAGGACCAGACCAGCGGACGAGGAATTTCAACACAGGACCAGACCATCGGACGAGGACTTTCACCAAAGGACCACAACATCGGACGAGGGCTATCGCCACAGGACCACAACATCGGACGAGGGCTATCGCCACAGGACCACACCATCGGACCAGAACTTTCAACAGAGGACCAGACCATAGGACCAGGATTTTACACACAGGACCACACCATCGGACGAGGACTTCCAACAGAGGACCACACCATTGGACAACGATTTTCAACCGAGGAACAACAAACATTCGGATTTAAATCACACTTCAAACAAGGTACAGTATAATAAGTACTAAAGTAGAAAACTAAAGAAACTGCTTTCAGTTGCATCCGTGTCAACAGAAAAATTAAAAAATTAATTTACTATCTCCCTTATTCTATTTAAATTGCCACTATGCAATACATAGCTCAATAACCACATCAATTTTTTTTTTAGCAAATAAGTTTTGCAGTGGTAAATATCTATCCACAAACAACGTTTTTAATAAATAAAACCATTATTTAAAAAAAATATGTTACATGCTTATTTACAGCAGTATTCCATTGGCCAAATTCTTAGCCAGTGAGGACAGGAATTATAATTTTAACTAAATATAACTGATACATTAATGATTTGCCTTTTATTGCACCAATTGTGCACAAGAATCTTTAACAGGAATTACAAATTAAAATATACACAATTACATTTACTTTTTTTTCCTTTATAGATTAATATGGCTGATAACGAGACCAAAGAAGAAAAGAAAAGACGTCAAACTAGAGAAAGACAAGAGAGATGGGCCGCCCAGCAGACACCTGAGGAGAAAGAAATTCGACGAGAAAAAGAACGCAAAAGACTTGCAAATAAAAGAATATCAGCTGCAAAAACGAAAGATACAACAACAACAAAAAAAAAGATAATAAAGCATTAACAAACTGTTCCTCAAACATCAGATGACATTTTACAAGATACCAGTCAAGACACACAAAAAAAGCAACTACAAAAACAAAGCATTTACAAACTCTTAATAAAAACTTACAGGACATTTCAACAAAACAAGGACAACATATACCAAGAAAAGCCACAAAAAAACTAAACATTTAGAACCTGTTGTTGAAACATTTCATGACTTTTCACCTGATGAATATGAAAGTCAACATCCGATATGCTTTGCAAATTGTCCTTTACTCAAGTATTTAGCAGTAGAGTTTCATAGTTGTGGGGACATGAGTACTCAATGTCAATTTTGTGAGGCTTATTATTTTAAACAGGAGAGACCCAGAGATGGACAATTTATTAGTTGTTGTCAAAAAGGCAAGTTCAAACTTCCAGAAAGGAAACAATTTCCAAGCTATTTACAAAATATTATGACTGAACCTACTTTTCCAAATTACAAAAATTTTAAGACAAACATAAGATCCTACAATAGTGCCATATCATTTGCATCTATGGGGGCAACATTGGCTGCTAATGTACCAGGACATGGTCCTTACTGTTTTAAAGTCCAAGGCCAAATTTATCATCGTACTTCACATTTACATCCAGAGGAAGGAGAGCAAAGAAAATTCGCTCAACTATATGTCCTAGATACAATGGAAGCTGTTGACCAACGTATGCAGATGGAAGAAAATAAAAAATGCTTACCCAGTGTTTTCATAGAGCTAAATAACATTATGGACAACAATCCCTACAGTAAAGCATACAAAAAATTGGCAGAAGTAGAAAAGGAACAACAACTTCATGCACAAAGACATCAATTACCCATGCCAAAGGTTAATATGGTGCTTAAAAGAGACAGACATACTGATAAACGTCGTTATAACTTGCCAACATCAAATGAAGTTGCAATGGTATTTCAGAATGATGAAGGAGAACCACCATTTCAAAGAGACATTAGAGTATATCCCAGAAATGAGGAGCAACCATTTATTAATATTAATATCTTAAGTCCAAATTTAGATCCAATGACATATCCCATCTTTTTCCCACATGGAGAAGCAGGTTGGCAACCAAAATTAACCCTTCCCAGTTACCCAAATGCTAAAGCCAGAATCCGTAATAATGTTTCTATGCTTGAATTTAAAGTAGCTCAAATTGCCATTCGAGATTAATTTAATCCAATTTTATGTGGTGGAAAACTAACACAACAATGGATTATTGATTCATATTTGCAAGTTGAGGCAAATAATTTAAACTTTATAAAATATCAACAAGATAAACTACGTGTAGAACAATATTGTGGACTCATGGACTATGTTGCTGACGTGGCTACAAGCAGAGACATGACAGCTGGCAAAGCCATCATTTTACCATCTTCCTTTCAAGGATCTCCTCGAAATATGAGAGAAAGATACAATGATGCTATGGCTATTGTGACAAAATTTGGAAAACCAGATTTATTTGTGACATTTACATGTAATACACAATGGCCAGAAATTAATCAAAATCTACTTCTTGGACAAAGAGCTTCAGATCGACCAGATTTAGTAGCCAGAGTTTTTAAGATCAATTTAAATGAATTAATACGTGACTTCACTATAAATCAGTTATTTGGCAAATGTCTTGCTTATGTATATACCATTGAATTTCAAAAAAGAGGCCTTCCACATGCACATCTTCTCATAATACTTCAAAAGAAAGATAAATTAGATACTTCGGACAAAGTGGATGCAGTCATAGTTGCTGAACTACCAGATCCAGAACTATATGGTAGATTATATGAGATTGTTACTCATCGCATGATTCATGGACCCTGTGGAGACCTTAATCCACAATCACCATGTATGGAAAATAATAAATGTTCAAAAGATTTTACAAAAGATTATAGAGACAAAACATATGCAAATTGTGATGGATATCCACTTTATAAAAGAAGAGAAGGAGATAGTGCCATTATTCGTGGAAAAAAAGTGGACAATAGATATGTAGTACCCTACAATCCACATTTACTCATGAAGTATAACGCCCACATCAACGTAGAAGCCTGCACTTCCATCAAATCCATTAAATATGTCTACAAATATATTTACAAAGGTTACGATGCAGCTACTGTAGTCGTCAAAAGTGCAGACAACCCTGAAAGTAGTGAGTTAGTACATGATGAACTTGCATCTCATGTAGATGCTCGCTATGTCAGTGCGCCAGAAGCTATGTGGCGGCTTTTAAAATTTAAAATGCATGATAGATCACATGCAGTATATAAGTTAGCAGTACATTTGCCACAATGACATTTAGTCTATTTCCATGCTGGAAATGAAATGAATGCATTGGCCCAAAGTGAAGATCGTCACACTACACTAACTGCATGGTTTGCAATAAATTCCACTGATGCTGAAGCAACACAATACTTATATATTAAAATTCCATATCACTATGTTTTTGTGAATGGATTATGGAGACCAAGAAAAACCAGAGGCAATAAAATAATTCCACGAATTTACACAGTCAGTCCAAGAGATGTTGAACGTTTTTGCTTATGGATATTACTTTTAAATGTTCCAGGAGCACAAAGTTTTGAACAATTAAGAACTGTTAATGACATTGTATATGAATCCTTCCATTTAGCTGCAAGACATAGAAACTTACTCGCTGATGATACAGAGTGGGAAAGATGTTTAGAAGAAGCAGCACAATGTCAAATGCCACGACAGATGAGAGAACAATTTGCTTTTATTTGTATCTTCTCAAATGCTCCAAATGCATTAGCTTTGTGGGAGACTTTTAAAAGTAATATGGCTGAAGACTTTATGCGACGATACAATGAACCCATTGCACACTTAAAAGCGTTAATGGAAATCCAAGAAGTTTTTTTAACTCATGGATTAAGTTGTGCAAGTTTTAATTTGCCTGATCCAGGTCTTATAGATGACATTAACTTTGAAGACTATGACATTCAACTACAAGCAGAAAGAACAGAAGAAAGTCTTGCAACTTTAAATACACTACAATTGCAAGCATTTCATGCCATTAAAAATGCTATAGATGATGACATGGTGACAGAGCTTTATTTCTATCTTGATGGACCTGGCGGATCAGGAAAAACATATTTGTACAATTTATTAATGAGTTCAGTACGAGCACAAGGAAAAATAGCAATGGCGTTTGCCACTACTGGAATTGCTGCACTGTTATTAGAAGGTGGAAGAACTGTTCATAGTGGATTTAAACTGCCAGTGCCTATTTTAGAAAATTCTGTGTCAGATATTCGCATGACATCCTTACAAGCAAAGAAATTGAAGAAATGTAAATTAATTATAATAGATGAGGCCACAATGATGTCATGCTATGCCCTCCAATGTATTGACCGTTTGCTTCGTGAAGTCATGGATAATATTTTTCCATTTGGTGGAAAGGTAATGTTGTTGGGTGGCGATTTTAGACAAACATTACCTGTCGTTGTACATGGAAATCGAACTGACATTATCGAAACATGTATAAAGTCAAGTACAGTATGGAAACATTTTACCCATCTTCAACTGCAACAAAATATGAGATCACAAGGCCAAACTGATTTCAATGATTGGCTTATTAAAATTGGAGAAGGCAGAACAGAAAAAATACTACATTTACCTGACGACTCTGTAGAGATCCCACCTCATATGATTTGTCAACAAGATATTATATCGGCTATATTTGAAGGGAGCATAAATAACGAAGTCAGTTATACTGACGTGTAAAAATAAAGATGCATTAATACTCAATAATGAAATCTTTAAAAAAAATAATGCACCACAAAGAAATTATCACAGTGCTGATTCTGTACTTGCTGATGACAATGAAAGTCAGGCAAACTTTTCAACTGAATTCATAAACTCTTTAACTCCTTCTGGAATGCCACCACATATTTTGCAGCTAAAGAAAGGTGCAATTATCATGTTACTGCGAAATATGAACCCCAAAAAAGGACTATGCAATGGCACAAGATTAATTGTTCAACAATTAAAGGACCATTTTATAGATGCTGAAATTTTAACTGGGACCCATAAAGGAGAGAGAGTTTTCATACCAAGAATAGATTTAGCACCAAGTGAAAGTATTCTCCCTTTTATACTTCAAAGAAGACAATTTCCCATTATTATGGCATTTGCAATGACCATTAATAAATCACAAGGTCAAACTTTCAAATCTGTGGGTATTTTCTTAGAAGAACCATTTTTTGCACATGGTCAATTGTACGTTGCGTTGTCACGGTGCAAAAATCCACAGGCTATTAAAGTTTACATTGAAAACAATGAAAGTCAAGGTGATTTATTAGAAGATGGACGTATTTTTACTAAAAACATTGTCTACTATGAAGTACTATAACTTTGCAGGATACAAATTAAAGATGCCAACATTTTTTAAAAGCATTCCAAAATGCATAACAATTGGTTGTTTAATTCAGTCATAATTAATGGAAGTACTGTTTATGAATGATTCGCCTCACAAAATACTTGCCTTGCATTGTTAGTAAAAATTATGTTAAAATGTTAAGTCACTATGTTAATGTTTCTAATGTTACAAGTTTAAAAAATATATTTTCAAGTTATTTCATTCAACAGATTACAAAGTGGATGTTAAGAGGTCAAGCACCTTTTAAGTCACAATGTAAATATTGTCTGTTATCTTAAGATTACTACCTACATTAATGTTTATCGCCAGTTTATGTGCTCAGTAATGAATTACTTTAATTACGTACGTTTTAAGAAGAGTTTTACTGTATGCCTTCCTCTACATTCAATGTATATTCAAGTTAACAATTATTGTGATAGAAATTGCATTTTAATACTGATTAATTTAAAGGTCAATTGTTTTTACATTCAAATGTTAATACTTTTAATAAAAAATTAGGTTACAAAATGTATTCACTATGTTCCTGTTTATAATGTTAAAAATTATACCAATGTTTTGTCAACTTCTAAACTTACATAAAAAATAAAGTTCACGTTTAAAAATATATACTTTGAAGGCTATTGCTTACATATATTTTAAACTTCATGTTAAAATTTGCGACGTTTAAATAAGGCTTTTTACTTTTTGCTTTCCTATTCATTCAATGTATATTAAAGTTAACAATTCTTCAGATACAAATTACATTTTAAAAAACCATTACATCAACATTTTACAAAAATACACGTTCATATTAAAATACTTACAAGTGACAAAAATATATGTTAATAACTAAACAACTTGACAAACATATACATCACATTGCCGTCATTTTTTTAAAATATAATAACAAGAAAATCCATAGAAGGATAATATTATTTATTTATTTATTCCAATTAATATATGTCAAATAATAATTAAGACTTTGATTTAGGAGAAAACAATAAATATATCTTATAATGAGATGATACTATAAATCATATGATTCTTTAAATGTATTAATTCCATGATTTAGTTTGTGATATAAGTAATATTTATAATATTGTAGAAATCATGGTTACTTCTTGTAGAACCTTTGAACTCCCTTATGCACAAAATTTTGTCAGAATCATATATTTTTTTGAGTCTAATATATCACATATATAGTTGTGAGCGTACGAGTTGTTGCTAACTGCGACCCTCGCAAACTTTACGTCGCAAACCAAACAGCACGACACACACATTACGACACTCGCAAACAACATACGACACACGTTCACACACATTACGGCCTCGCAACACTCGGACGCAACTCGCGAACATTACAAAATGTAAAACACAATACATACACACAGCACATACATAAAAAACTTACCTACACCAAGAGGGAGCACCCAGGACCTCAAAAATACAACTTACACCTCGATTTTACTAGAAATAAAACAGTTTAGAGACTAAAAAAAAATCGAAGCGAGAGAAAAAATGGCCGCCGAACAAAACGAAAACGAGGCTACAGCACTCTAAACTCGCAAAACACTACAAGAAACTCGCAAAACACCACAAAACACCTACGGATATTCCGATACAGACGTATACCACACATTACTCGCCATTTTAAGCCAATGCGGAAGTACACGACTACGCTAACGGTTTGGTCTTGCGCACGCACAGTGTTACACTGCACACATTCAGCACGCTTACACAGCAGATCGACACCACTAATGCTGCAGCAACATCAAAACACATTCACAGCTCTTCCACACAATGCTTTACAATAGGTAAAGTATATTCATTTATTCATGTATTATATATTTCATTATTACACACTAAACAGCATTAGCTACCTTACAATTTCATTGCCGTCATTTTTTGAAGGGCAATTCGCTAGTTTATATATATTAACCAAC